>VDFB02326907.1:55574-169237 GCA_007258455.2 Sequoia sempervirens | reverse complement strand
ACAACACCATTAAATAACCTATTGCCATGTTATAATAGTGAGTTTGAAATTTCAATTTGGTAAACATGAATTGACATGTGTGCTTTATTTTTGTGCATATAAAACTTGATGTCAATAAATATTAATACTTGTAAATTAATATTTATCTGGAGTGTCTAAATTTACAATGAAAACTGGTAATGTTGATCTAGATATCTTTTAGAGTTTTCTTGCAAGGATCTTTTCATTGGTTAAACCTGTAAATTTGATTTGATTTAAAGATTTTCAGTAAAGTTGAGAAGACAACAAACAATAATGAAAATGATAATGATCCAATTTTGTAATGTGTGAAACTTGATATTTGAATAGCATGTAAAAAGGGCAATGCAATAAACTAGTGCAAGAACACAAATTTTAAATTTATTGAGAAGAGGTGTATTTTATAACAATGATTAAGAGTGACAAGATAAAAGTAAGAGTCACTTGAGTTACACTAAAGTGGAATGATCTTGATTGAAGGAGTAATAATAAAGCTAAGTGATAGGTGGATTATATCTTAGAGGTGATGTCCTTTTATACATAGCTTAAGTAATGTCTTTTTATTCAAAAAAAGTGGTACAATTTATTACATACAAAAAGTTAAATTTGAATTAACTTGAATTTGAAGTAAAATTGAAATTTTTAAAATAAAGGTCAATTCTATCTATGACTTCTATTTGATAGATGTATGGCTATATTTAGACATTTTTACCATAAAATACAACTAAGATTTTAAAAAGACTATATTATATGAAAGAAGAAATTCTTAACAAACTATCAAATATTCTATATGATACCTTTTATAGAAGGGCCCAAAGAATGGCACCCTAACTGCTACTAATTATCCTCTCAAAATTTCAAATCACTCCCAATTTTTTACATGCACCTTACTTGGCAAGTTCTCTGCTTATAACTAAGGTTTCAGGGCCACATCATCAAATATGATGCCACATCAGCATGCATTTTTGTCAAGGTGTCCAAAAAGGCCCCAAAAAATAGTGAGACCAATTCTCGTGCATTACATCATGAGTAGTTGAGCGCTGATGTGGTATCACATGATTGGTTGCTTTTTAGATCAAAACATACATTTTGTTTAATTATGGGTAGTCAAATCACAACTATTGGACATTATATAAACGACTATTGGGTATTATATGTACCATTGGGTGCACGACTATTGCACCCCGCACGACTATTGGGCCCTCTCCCCTATATATATATATGATAAAAAATATGGGTATTAACTTTGACCGACTTTAAAGCGTATCGAATATTCTTTCCAATTTCAAAAGAAGGAGGCTCGGCGGGCGCCCCAACGTTTCCAGGCCGAGCTTTTTTTGAATAGGTATATTTCTCCAGTAGAATGATTTTTTGTTTTCTATGAAATTTATTTATTCGAAGAGTTATTTAAATCTTAGGATGAAGATTTCTACAGGACATTTAGAAGCTTTTCCGGCTATGGTGACATCAATGCCTACGAAATCTGCAGCAGCTTCAATGGTGTGGGACTGAAAAGCTACAGCCTGCTCCATCTCAAACACTTCATTGTCGGAACTCTTCATTCTCACCTTCATTTCCCCTGCCACAGCCTGTTCTGGAGAGAAAGTTCAACATATTTTATGCTGGTAATTCAGAAAGACTTTTGCATAAATTTCAATTCCTCCTTAACGAAATCAGAAAGGCATTGTTTACATTAGTCTAATTCATTCTATTTATCTCTTTAGGATTTGAGATTTGGAGGTTTGTTTCAAATGTTCTTATTTTAAAAACATATATCCGAAAAGCAATGTGGTCTATCCATTTTCTTCAAAAGTTTTCGTTTCTATAGATCTTAATTCTTCGATGTGACCAGAAAGCTGTTCGCTATCAAGGAGCACATTAGGATCATACACGAATAACAAAATTGAATCTAGAAAATTCAAGCAACATCTATAGAAAAAATCAATGGATGCATAAAATTGAAGGATCATATTTGAAAAACGAAAAATAGACAATATGTTTGTGCTAACATTGACACTAATTTGAAGGAAATTAAATAATCATGCATAAAAAAATTGATGCATGATATGATCGAGCTAGATTTTTTTTGTAATTATATGATATGATCATATAAGGGCGTAGCAGGATACCATTCCAGGCCGAAATTCCAAGAAACTGGGTTAAGAACTTATAGATGGCCAAAATAGGTAGAAAATCAAGCAACGCAATATACCACAGCTTATCGCGTACGCAGACCACCAAAAAGGGACTAAACAACATTAATCAATAGAAGAGACGAAAGCCAAAACCCTCAAATGAACACAAGTATAAACTAGCATTCAAACAGGGAAGATTAGATATTCCCCATCGGGCCACCCAAGAGCAGCTCAGCACTGTTTTCCATCTATCATATGCCTTGCTTAAACAACTTTACCTGAGACCTCAATTGATAACACCATTGCGACAGATGGACCAACTACGTATTCCAAACCATCAAACCTAATTCCTTTTAAGTTTTTAACACTTCTGCTCTTCTTACTGAGTGCATCAGCTTTTCATTTCCTAAATTGAGCGGCATGTAGCCACTAGACACTTCAAGCAGACCCTTAAGGTGTGGTACCAACACGTTCTTGGTAACCATATGCAAATCTTGGCAAAATTCGCATAAGTTGCTCGCATCCAAGATTAAATCTAGTGATTCTGCTTTCATAGCCTAGAAGCCCTGCACGAACATGCTTGCCTTAGAAAGCACCAACGGGGGAGGATTTGCTTTCAACTGAAACTTAGGGCACTCCAACATCTCGACCACAATAAAAGTTTCATCAAGCTAGCCCTTACATCTTCTGCCTTGACAACTTCTGCCAATTCAACTTCAATATCATCCGAGATTGATGCACACAAATGAAGAAGGTTGTTATCCCCTGTGTTGTCACTACCCAGGATGGATTTGATCACTTTCAGCTTGGCCACTTTGGAACAGTTAAATGTATTTTTTAACCTGTGATCAAAGGCCCTCCTCTGGTAAAGAGGATCCCTTGACAATCCCAAACTCTTCTTGGCCATGAAGAACCAGTCAACAAACAGCTACAAAAACTAGATGGGAACCACCCTAGGAAAGAAAAAACCAACATTCCAAACAACAATGAGCACCAAATGGAAAGAGGCTATATACCTTGGTACAATAGGAGTAATCATCAATGCTCATGAGAAGAGCCTTGAAGCCTCGGATCATACTTTTCCCCTACGGATAATCGATAAGATGATATGCATTCAGGGAAGGCAGTCCTCATCAATAAGCTGAGAGACCAATCCAGTCATTAATCTCATGACTTTACATGGAGAAGAACTTATAAATATCAATGCCCTTGCTAGCCATGAAGTTTGCCATGTTATTTTGTACTTTGTAGCAATGCACCACTTCATTCACTTCAAATTTATCTTTACTATATAGGACTCCTCCAAGAATGGTTTGGAGCTTCCAATTAGGGCATAAAACTTTTTTTCAAAGCATTGATAACAATTAATGAGTCTCCTATACTATAATATTCTGATATCCCTCAGAGTATATCATGATCATATCCATTAAAGAGCCTACCGTCCAGCTTCCTTATTGGTTTTGTGCCCAAGTGATCGGAGCCTCCAAGCACAAATGCACCCCAGGAGTCTTGAAACGCATATCCAACCCCTGCCGGATCGGGGTCACCCCTAGATGGGCCATCAAAGTCAAGCTTGTCCCATTTGCAAAGGAACTTTCCATTTCCTTTTGCTTCTATTAATCTCAGGAACAACTAACCCATCAATGGGAGGAAGGAAATTTTTTCGATTGTAATTTCTTTGAATCATTTGCAATATTAACACCATTTTTCATTCTAGAGAAACGCACATTGCTCACATCCCTGAAAGTTTTGTCTAAGCTTCCTGATCTACATGCTGAATCACATGGCGTTCAACGTGAAATAATGCAGAACTACAATTTTATAACTTACATACGAAGAAAATTTTACTGTACAAGAAATGCAAACATCTAGAGGTTATTATATTCCCTATTGGAAAGAAACATTTAGGGTGGGGATGGCTACTGCAAACTACTTTTCACAGCTGTTAAAAAATAATTCAGAAGGTTTTACGACTATAGATGAATCAGTGATGAAAAAAATTTGTGTGAGCTTTGCCTGTCTCCATAGCGCAACAAGTTGAATTCCATGGCCCTCAAACTGTATACGTAAATTCATTGCCAGCAATTCACCGCGAGCAATTCACCGCCATGGAAAATTCACCAACGGAAAATTCACTGCCGTGGAAAATTAACCGCATTAATGTTTGTTGCTAGGGGTTATATTAACAGGGGTTATATTAACAAATATTAATGCGGTTAATTTTCCACCACGGTGAATTGCTGGCGGTGAATTTTACTTGGCGGTTATATTAACAAATATTAATGCAGTTAATTTCCCACTACAGTGAATTGCTGATGGTGAATTTTACTTGGCGGTGAATTTTCTGTCTGTGAATTTTCCATGACAGTGAATTGTTGGCTGTGAATTTTCTGTCGGTGAATTGCTGATGGTGAATTTTCTTAGAGCCCCCTGAAACACATTTTGCTATTTTGAAAATGTTAATCCTAAAAAATTTCTGCAACAATAATACTGATTTCATGTGAGGAAAACACATTTTGCTTATTCACACTAGGGGTTTTGCAATTTTGCTCAAAATTTTAAGTTTCCAGGATCCGTGACTGTAAATTCCACGGCAAAGCAAGAGAGAAACATGAAGTGAAGGGTCCACGAATGTTTTGAACAATAATTAGTTTTAGTTTCGATGACACATGGTTTCAGAGTTGCAAACACTTAAATTTGGATGTATAAAATTATCAATGCATGGGAAATGAAAATGTTTTGTCGTTTCAGAACTCATAGAGGACCATACATGAAGATTACACCAAAGAAAAAAGCTTTGTGTGAGCTCTACCTCGTGTATAGCAAAATTGTTTGAATTCTATGGCTGGATAGCTTTTTTTTCGTTTTATTTGTAAGTGTGAGAGATACTTTTCAATCACTTGCATTAATAAGACATGTTCCACTTTGGGGAAACACATTTTGCTTGTGGACAAATTATCTCAAAACTTTTAAGCTCCTTGAATTTGTTATTCTAAATAAATGATATCTTTGAAAATTGATGGAGAATTTTAGGATTGTGATATGATTTACAAGAAATAGTGTGGAGAAACATACAAGTAAATTTACCCAAATAAGAAAATCATATTTTACAGGAGGTGCAAATGTCTTTTAGCTATCGCTCTTCGTGCTGTTTAATAAAGTGCAGGGCAGGGTCCCATGGAAAGGGCTACTGCTTAAAGTTTGCAGCACTCGTTTAAGAAATTTATTTTCAAATGGTAACTAGAGTTTGTTCTGAATTCAGGTAACTTCGCACTAAGATATGTAGTGATAAGTTGAGATGAAAATCTGTAAAAAGTTGTAGCTCTATTCTGAAAGCTTTTGGCACAGACTTGTGAGATTTATTTCCAAATGGAAGCTTGCGTTTGTCCTGAATTTTCAGACTACTTTTACTAAATACTAAACAACAGGTGTAAATAGAAACTTGTAAAAACTTTTATTTAAGATGTCTAAAAATTTGAAGCACCCACTTATGTGATTTAATTCTAAAGGCAACCTATGTTTGTTTGATATTACCAAAATATTTGATTAACATAAAGGAGGGGTAATTTTTTTATTAAAACAAGAAGTACAAAGCAAGGGTATTACATAGCCCTATCAAGCTCCATCAAGTGATCCAATTGTTGAGACAAATCCGGGGGTAATTGACCCCGGTCCACCAAATTCCAATATTTTTGTTTGGTTTTTATCCTTTACATTTTGGCTGACCTAAAAACACACTTGCAACTGAATTTATTCAATGTGGTTCTCAAAAAGATAGGTTAGGATCTAAATGCATTTTAACACAATTTCATATGTTGGTGTAGACCCCCAAGCACACAACACAAACAAGAGAACAAGTCCTGTCGATCAGATATCCACAAATTGTCGAGAAGACCAACTCAAACACAATGCATCACCAAAAGAGATCACAAAGGGATGTTCCATGAACATCTAACAACACTTCCAAACACTTCTTTCAGATAGCCATGCCGCCAATAGCCACCGCAGACCAAACAAAAACAAGGTACTTCAACCCAAAAGCATAGAATACACAATCATGAGATATAACATTGACAAATCAACTTGCGGACCAATTTTCAACACATAAAATTTGAATTGAGACACTGCACATACAATGAGAGCACATCCACTAAGCCGTAGAAGCAGAGACATCAATGCAGAGAAATGTAGAGCAATTTTTGGACTAGTCCAAACAACCAACAAAACTGCCACCTTTTGCAATTTATAGAAGCCTCCTCGACAACCCTGAATCTCAAATTGCAAGACAACATCTTCAACAATGGAGGAATGCAAAGCATTCTCCCAACCAATCTTCAAAGCACCTTCCTGAATCAAAAACTTTCAACAACTTGCAGAGGCCAGAATTTCCTTGTAACAACACATATTTCCTTAGGAACAATAGGAGAGAACATAGAACATATCAGAGACCATCAACAACATCTCTCCACCATCAAAATTACTTCTAATCCTCATCTTAATATATCATTATGATAACATCTTTGTTGACATCAACCATACTACACCTTTACTTGACATCAAACAAGGCATGGCATCCAACCATGAGTTTAACAATGTCAAAAACAATCAATGCCAGACAATTCACAAACATTATGCAAAAAACTCACCAATGCCAACAAACTCATCAATGACAACCAATGCCAAAAATACAACAATCCCACCAAGTGTTGACATCACAACAATCTCCTCAAGTGTTGACGACCAATGTCAACAATACAACCAATGCAACAATCTCACCAAGTGTTGACATCAATGACAACCAATGCCAACAAATACTTCCTATAGACACCCTCTCTTTTTTCATGGTTGTGGAGAATGGCATTAAAATCCCCTCCCATTATGTGCTTATCATTTGGCAATATGGCTAAAAAGGTTTCAATTTCCCCCCAAGTTTCCTTTTTCTTGATTCAAGAAATTGGGCCATAAACATTTACTAAGAACTGTAAATTCAAAGATAAACTCCTTACTTTACATGTCAGCTAGTGCTTGCTCACCGCTTCCCACTCTATGTAGATTGACTTTGGTCTCCAAAATGTGATTGCCCAACCAAGGATCCCTCTGATTTAATTGCCTTCACTTGCCAAGTTCAATTTACGTTTAAACAAATCAACTTATAGATTGGTCATTTTAGATTTCTGAATCAAAAAGATATTCGCCATAGACACCTCCATATAGTCCCTGACCAGATGCTTTTTGTTAGAGGCGTTTAAACCCCCGACATTCCAAGATAAGATCCTCATGGCTCCCTAGGAAGGGAAATTCCCTTCCCTAACCTTAACATCCTAATGATCTTAACCTACCACTCAAGATCCCCATCGATGGTTCTTTTTTCTTGCCTTTCCTCTTGCCCTCCCTACAATCTAAAGATTTCCTTGCTAGGTCCTTCTGCTTTATCCCTAATTTCTCCATCTCCAAGGAAAAGGATCCTCCGTGTAAACTCGATAATATACGAGTTATGCGGCAACCATAAAATGATTTGCTTCAACTTAAAATAGCTAGTAAGTTACTTGTAATATAATTTTGTAGTAAGTTATTGGTAATTTTTTAGTAAAAACTTGCTAAAAACTCAATAATGACTCAAAAAATAAAAGAAAAACTCAACATAATTGCAATAAATTTGTTTGTCACAAATACTCCTTTTCATCATTTTTCATATTCATTTTTTTGAGCATTTGAACATGCACCATGAAAGTTCATGTGGCCTTGAAGACCTCAATTCGGACTTGGCAGGAGAGGCTTCATAAGGAACATGCTAGGGAACACTCGCCCTGAACTCCCACAAGGAACACTGCCCTTTGATCCCACTAGGAGCTACAACCTCAATCACCCACCCTAGTTTTAAAAAATAGGGAAAAAAAAGTTTTGGGCCTATGTTTTCTATAGATGAAGTCCACACAGATTATATGATCATATGACATCATGATGTAAATTGAATTCGTATTTTGATCTATAAACTAATACAGATCATGATGACCCATCTAATCCCGCCCCTAAACATGTGCACATTCCTAATCCATGATTAGGAAAGGGGTCAAATACTTTCCATTTATTAGTCACCCCATTTGTACTCTAGTCTTAAATGATTTCCATTTTAGGGAAGGAATCCCACATGGGTTCTTGTCCCAAAAGCACACCCTTTCCAAATTCAAGCAATTAAAAATTCATTTATTCCTCTCATTCCCATCCTCTTTGGAGTGTAGAACAAATCTTGCCTTTATGGAAAAATTTCCCATACCCCAAGGTACTTCCATAAGTACCAAGGTCTTCTCAAGACACTACATTGTGCCACTTGGCACAATCTCATGGCTTGAGAGATCTCATCTCATCCTAGCCCTTGATCTCTTCCTTCAATCCTAATCATTGATCTTCCACACAAAATCTATAAATTCATCCTCAAACCATGCAAAATCATCACAATTTGGAATGGAAGTTTATGCTAGAAAATTGAAGAGCACAAATCCAAATAATCAGAGGGAAAACCATTTTTATGCAACTAGGTGATTAAATGTGGGTTGTTTCAATATTTTTAGGTTTATTTGATTGTCTAATGCCTAATATTGAGTGTTTTCTTGTTGTTATGTTTGTTCAATTTAGGTACTTAAATTGTTCATTTAAATAATATTTTATGGACACATTTCTGGCATGCCTGGTGGGACCCACTTCAAATTTATCTCTAACTTTAATTGGTTGTTTTTAAGTTTTAAAATTTGTAAGTCACAGTTGGCCAACCTTTTTTTGTGCTATGGCGGCCTCATCATTAGAGTGTTGAACTTTAAAATATACTATTTCAACTTGTGTTTTTTAACTTTTTGACAACTAATCTCTTGATTTTCTAACAAAATTTGGTTTTGTAGGTTTATATGACACCTAATCTACCAAAAAATGACTTGTAATCAAATTTTTGTTGACCAAATTCCATTCTTTGTGTAGGAATTCATAGTTTGACGGCCTTGTGGTTGGGCAACCTCATGGTTGCGTGGCCTCGTGGTTGAGTGACGTGGTTGGGCAGCCTCGTTTCATAGTTGGTCGACCTTATTCTGTGCTGAGGCAGACCTATTTTTTTTTATTTTCTAGAAATAATTTTTTTAGGATATTTTGAACTAATATACTAATGGTTATTTGGATGTGGTGTGTGTTTTACTAACAATGTTTTATAGGTCATACACTAGCTAAATATTTGCACTAAATTACTAAGATTTGTCTTGTAGCACCAAGGTCAAAGACATTCATGTTGATTTGCTTCAACCTTGATGCTCTGTCTGCTTATCTGGATGAGAAGCAGTCTCTGAAGCCTTAGCTAGGTGCTATCTTTCAAGCACGAAACCAAGAGAAATGGCTAGGAGGTATGCATCCCTCGAAGTAACTTTGAAAGTATTTCAGCAGCATAACAGTATGATATAAAATAAGATAAGAAAATGAAGAGCAACTGCCTCCTTATATAGACCCTTTGAGAGAATCTCAAGAAACCTCTAGAAGGTGCGCCCCACTTCAAGACCTTTTTAGGTTTTTGACTTTGACTTAGTTGCTCCTTCAAAAAGGCGTACCTTTTCTTTAGTGATAAAATCACTTTAAAATAAAACATATTCTTCTCCAAAGGTTGTCGTCCAATTTCTCTTAAGCAATTATTCACTTTAGAAATATTAAAATATTTCCCCATGAGATGACCACCCTCAAAGTCCCCCTTTTTAAAACAACTTAAAGTCCTATTACTAGGACAAGGGGTTATTTTATAAAATAAAACATTATTAACTTTAAATGACTTATTTCTCCAAAATGAACCCCTTAAGCCAAAAATCAGAATTACCCAATGAATTGCCAGAAAAGGAAAGCTTGCTGAGCTGATGCTGACTTGACCACTGCTAAAAATAGAATTTACTAAAAATAGTAAATTTGGAAAGTTGCTTGGATCAAAGTGCATGTGATACCATTGCGAAGCTTTCTGAAAACCCAGAAAGAATCCGCAATCCGCAATCCCCGACTCCAAGCTGTAGCCGTCATAACTTACTAAAAATAGTAAGTCCGAAAAAGTTGCCTGACGCAGTTGCAAGTCATACCTCTGCGAAGCTCTCTGAAAACCCAGAAGGAATCCAGAATCCAAACAACCAAACTCCAACAAGCAAAACCCTTAATCTTCAAGAGAACGCATCAAACAGTCAGAAACCCTAATTCTGCCACTGACCAGCCGACAGCACACTGGGAATAGGCTACCAATCACTGAAAAGTGAAGTGCTAAAAACGGGGACATTACACTTTCAATGGTCGGACTCTGCTCTGAAGCTTGAGAAGGAAAATCTCCAGGTCGGAGTAACGATGCTAAAGCAAAGTTGCTCCTCTCTAGGAGAGGTTGTGGCAAGCAATGCAGAAAATATAGTTTATTTACTCTACTACAGTGGATGTTTTTGAATTATAAATTAATTTTCATTTAGTTTATTCAATTCCTTGAGTTGGGCTTTTTGTAAAAAGTAGGCTAGATGGAATTTTTCGTCAATCCACGCATATGCTTAGCCTAAACACTCCTTCATTTAGGAATTCCTTATGGCCTATGCAAAGGATTTGGAGGCACTACAAATTGTTGAGGAAGAATGAAGAAATATTTCTAACTTGATCGACAAACTTAAGAATGAAGTTTCAATTTCAAATGATGAAGTGCAGAATCTGTTTTTTTGGTGTATTCCATCTTACTGTGCTTTTGATTATACTTCTTATAAGAAATTCTAACTATTGCCAATTTAATTTCTCCTATTGGCGTTCACCTTCACTTGTTGGTTCTTATTTTTAGATAAAGTCGTTAAATGATATCAACAAACGATTGACTGAGTATAACAGAAGTTTACAGGTGTACAACAACAAGTGGCAAACTGATGTTGCCATTGCTACAGAAGAGAATTTGAAGAGAAAGTAAGAAAAAGTTGCTACTTTGCAGACTGAACTAGACAGTTGTAAGTCATTTGCATTGTGTCTTAATAATTTATTCAACATATTCTCTAAATAATTAAGGAACGTGCCCATAAGCTTTATAGCTTTGGATTATATATATATATATATATATATATATATATATATATATATATATATATATTTACGAGCATCAATGTTAGAAATTTACAATGAAACTAGGTAACGTCTATTCAGCCATCAGGATTTATATTTGACTGTATTTATTAATTAATTGAAAATAAAAAATTATAGTTTGATTTTCAATAAATTAATAAATATGGTCAAATGTGCAATTTGATGGCTGCATAGATAATTCGATGAAACCATACTCCTGCTCGAGTCAACTATGATGAGGCCATAAAGTAGCACGATGCCGTGGGAACTAACTCCTTTGTTGAAGTTACAACCTGGGAAGAGGTATTTTTTTCACTTTTAGTTGAAATTATTTGTTTTGTTATTTAAAAATTGGAAATGCTTTGTTTATTTCTTGCAACAATTTAGTAATACCCTATAATGCCCTATCAACAGGGCTCGTGACTTACGGTCAGCTGCGGGGTGAACCCGTATATTTATGTATTTATTTATTTATATAGATATGATTTATATATTTATATGTATTAATATATTTATCTATATATCAATTTGTTTATCTATGTATGTATTTATTTATGTATTAATGGTTTTATTTATATATGTATATATTTATTAATTATTTATGTATTTATATATTTATTTAAGTATGCATTTATTTATATATTTACTTTACAAATTTATATTTATGTAATTTATTTTACTAAATAAGTTGCACTCATCATAAATCTTTATATTTATGTATTTAAATTTATATATTTAAATATTTATTTATGTTTATGTATATAACTATTTATTTATATATTTAAATGTATATATATATTATCTAGACATTTAAATATTTATTTACTTTTTTACACACACATTTATGTAATTATTTATGTACTTATTTACGTATTTATTTATTTATGTATATATTTATATATTTATCTATTTATTATACATTTATATATGTATGTATTTATTTATTTATCTATGTATATGTTTATTTATCTATATATTTATGTATGTATTTATATATGTATTTTTTTATGTATGTATTTATTTATTTATCTATTTATGTATGTATTTATCTGTGTCTCTATGTATCTATATATTTATGTATTTATCTATGTTAATATTTACCTATGTATTTATATATGCATTTATCCATTTCTTTATTTCTTTATGTATTTATCTATGTATTTATTTATCTATAAATTTGTGTATGTGTATCTATTTATTTATTTTTATATATTTATCTATGTATTTATTTATGTATTTATTTATTTATGTATTTATCTATGTATTTATTTATCTATAAATTTAGGTATGTGTTTATGTATGTATTTATTTTTATATATTTATCTATATATTTAATTATGTATTTATTTATTTATGTATTTATCTATGTATTCACTATATATTTATATTTATTCTTACCTATGTCTTTATTTATGTGTATATATTTATCTATATATATTTGTATATGCATTTATATATGCATTTATCTATATATTTATTTATGTATTTATTTAACTTTATATTTATCTACGTATTTATCTATTTATCTATGTATTGACATATGCAATTATTTAAGCATTTATTTATTTATGTGTGTATTTTAGTGTTTATGTATGTATTTATATATTTATTTATTTATGTATGTATTTATTTACGTATTTATATATGTATTTATGTATACATTTACTTATTTATTTATTTATATATTTGTTTATTTATGTATTTATTTAATTATGTATGTATTTATGTGTTTATTTAATTATGCATGTATATATATATATATATATATATATATATTTATGTATTTATTTATTTATGTATGTATTTATTTATTTATGTGTTTATTTATTTATGTATTTATATATGTATTTATGTATTTTTATTTTTTGATGCGTAAGCTGTGGGAAAATGGCCCACTCCCTTATATTAAAAAATAAAGAATATAAATTACATCAAGGTTGCTACATGGAAACAAGAGGAACATAAGGGAAGAGAGGAGCCATAAAAGGGACCAAGAATCCTAAAAGAACTACAAAGAGTAAAAAAGAAGATATGCAGATACAAAAAGAGTTTGCAACAAGGAGCAAACACTAGAACTTCACAGAAACAACAAAGAAAGAAAAGGCTAAGCATGTCTGATGTTCCAGGCCTCCATGGTCCACTGAGAACCCTCCTCAACAACTTCCATGCCTTCAATACGGATCTTTTTAGTATCTGTTTTCCTACCTTTTTTTCTCTTCTTTGTTTCTCTTCAAACCACATTTCCGATTTAGTTTTGCTGCTTACCTTTTGAGAGATCCCGAGTTTTTGAGGGGGAGCCAAAACCATGTCATGCCCAAAGCCCTTAGGGCTAAAAACATTTAAATCATCCATGAACGGTAAGGTGCCATCAGACTTCGATCTGTCCTCATCTGACTCAGAAGGGATATTTGACAATTTGTCCAAAGCAAGACAGGATGGAGGAGAAGAGGAAACCATAGACAACACATGATCTAGCTCCAGAACCGAGTGGGACTCAAAGAATATTCCATGGTTCCACCAAATGAAGTTAGCATTTGGAGAACCCGCCTTCTTAACCTATCTTTTATGGTTGACATACTTAGAACTAGCCTTCCGTTGGAGAGAGCAAACCTCAATTTTATGTCCCAACATATTGCAACAAAATCAACGAAAAGGCAAACCTTTAAAATTTGAATATTGTGTCCAAATTCCACGAAGCATAATGAATCTAAATAGGGATCCCATAATAGTGGCTTTTATAATCTGTACAAACCGACACTAAAATTATTATTTTTAACTAAATCTTCTACATTCGCACCTATAACTACTAAACAGGAGGGAATTTGAAGATGGTGCAAACTAGAGTCTCATCATTTTGTTTGTAGATTCTAAAAATATTTTTTCAAAAATTTTGGAATCAAATTGCACTTTTTTTCCATCTCCCACCTAAAATTGATTTTTTCGTAAAACAACATTTTTAAAAAAGTGACGCATCAATCGTATAACGCATAACTTTTTTTCCATGGAGGATAAAATTCTAATTCTTTCAAATTTAGATTTGTAACTCTGATATCTAGTGCTTCCACTTGGTTAGATAGTTTTTATTGAATATTTTTTCCTTAATGAACTTTCAAAGTTAAACAAATTACAATCGCATAACGCGAATCAGATAACGCTGAACTTTTTTTGTATATGTCAAAATTTAATTTAATTTTTGTTGGATCAAGGACTTCCAATATTTGGTGCACTCATATTTTTTTTTTTTTTTGATAATATTCTATTTTTCCACATGTGAAGAACAAAGAAATTCATTTTTGATGAAAAAACCTATGTTTAATAAAACTTAAAAAACAAATACATAACCAAACCAAAACATATTAAAATTATATTCATTGGATAGCTTGTTCTGAGGAATACCATAATCATTTGAAATAAATTTTAAATGAATTCATTTGATCCCCAAAAAGCTAAATCAAAAGTGATTTTTTATCAGCATTTTAATAGGTGTAAAGGAGACGCATTTATAGGTATGGTTTAAAACTAGCGAGGTTCTATCCAAGGGGGTTTGATCTAAGGTGATTTGATCAAACCCTCTTCAATTGGAATCCTTAAAATGGAACTTTTTAAGGCTTAAATCATTATATTTTCTAAAAATATGTGATTTTAAAATTCGCCCTCTCAGAATTGTAAACCACTATTATGACAAAGACCCAATAGCTCAAAGAGGGGTTTGGAGATGTCAACCATTGCATAGACCCTTAAGAACCTGCGATTAGGAGCCATCCCAACTTCGTCAAGCTTCACAAAGGAGCCGACTTGATTAATCAAATCATTGATAAGATCCACATTCCACATGACCAAGGGTATGTTACAAAGCCTGATCCAGAGAGGAACGTATGTAATCTTGGTTGTAGCAGGGTCAAAGAAGGGATTCCAAGGGGAGATGAAAATGCCAGAATGCTAAAAAAACCAAGGGTCGGTTTTGACCACAAAATCATAGTTTGCAACAAAGTTAAAAGAAAGGAGGAAGAAACTGAAATCCAAGGACTCAATCCCTAGGAAGGACAAGTTGCTCCAAGTTGCTTTAACCCAATCTTGAATCGAAGCCAGAGATGAATGCTTACACAAGCATCTTAGAATTAAGGAGTGCTTACTCAAATCCCCAGCAATTGCATCGATGCAACCATAAAAAATACAATAATATAGAGGTTCTTTTGTGAGGACCACCTCCAAATCCTCGATGAAAAGAGTAGAGCCACCAAGAAGAGATGCAGGACCCCTAGTAGGTGAAGAAGGTGGGTTAGGCGCAGACATGGGAAGGGATGGGTTGGCTTGTCGAATCTGCTCCATGCAAAAGGCCAATCATTCATGATAAGGGTTTGCTTTATTTTGCAAGTCGTAAGAACCTTCAGAGTTAAATCTGGGGGCACACACCCGATGCCAGGTGACTTACCAGGCATGGACATCCCCAAAGGATCGAACCCTAGGGTTTGCAAAGGTGAAATGGGCAGAGCACTGTTCATTGGAGCCTGATCCAGAGAGGAACATATGTAATCTTGGTTGTAGCAGGGTCAAAGAAGGGAGTCCAAGGGGAGATGAAAATGCCAGAATGCTAAAAAAACCAAGGGTCATTTTTGACCACAAAATCATAGTTTGCAACAAAGCTAAAAGAAAGGAGGAAGAAATCAAAATCCAAGGACTCAATCCCTGGGAAGGACAAGTTGCTCCAAGTTGCTTTAACCCAATCTTGAATCGAAGCTAGAGATGAACGCTTATGCAAGCATCTTAGAATTAAGGAGTGCTTACCCAAATCCTCAGCAATTGCATCGATGCAGCCATAAAAATATAATAATATAGAGGTTCTTTTGTGAGGACCACTTCCAAATCCTAGATGAAAAGAGTAGAGCCACCAAGAAGAGATGCAGGACCCCTAGTAGGTGAAGAAGGTGGGTTAGGCGCAAACATGGGAAGGGATGGGTTGGCTTGTCGAATCTGCTCCATGCAAAAGGCCGATCATTCATGATAAGGGTTTGCTTTATTTTTGCAAGTCGTAAGAACCTTCAAAGCTAAATCTAGGGGCACACACCCGATGCTAGGTGACTTACCAGGATGGACATCCCCAAAGGATTGAACCCTAGGGTTTGCAAAGGTGAAATGGGCAGAGCACTGTTCGTTGGAGCCAAACTAGAATGAGGGCATATCTTTTGCGTCCCTCCCCACTCGCGGTGCAACTCCCTCCCTGGTGCCTACGAATCATTTGCCTGTACCCACGACCTTTGCACTAGATTGCAACTTCCTTCCTCTCGCGTCCACCTGCGTGCCTCCATCACTGCAAATATCCTATGCTCCCGAACTCCCAACACACATTTTCGCTCTATTATATATATATATATATTTATGTATTTATATATGTATTTATATATTTATTTTTGTATGTATTTATGTATGCATTTATTTATTTATGTATTTATGTATGTATTTTTGTATTTATTTATTTATGTATTTATATATGTATTTATGTATACATATGTATTTATTTATGTATAATTTATGTATGTACTTATGTATTTATTTATTTATGTATTTATGTGTTTATGTGTATTTATTTATTTATGTATTTATGTATTTATTTATTTATGTATTTACATACATATTTATGCATGTATTTATTTATGTATTTATATATTTATTTACTTATTTATCTATGCATTTATTTATTTATTGATGTATTTATATATGTGTTTATTTATTTATTTATGTGTTTATGTTTATTTATTTGTGCATATTTATTTATTTATCTATGTGTTTATTTATATATTATTATTTATTTATGTATTTATCTAACCTAATCCTAATTCTATATCTATCTTTAACCCTAACCTTAACCCTGACCTTAATTTTATCTCTAACACTAACCTTAACCCTAATCGTAATCTTAACCCTAACTTTAACCTTAACTCTAATTCTAATCCTATTGCTAAACCTAACCCTTTTCATAATGCTAACCCCAACCCTAACCCTAATGTTAATCCTAATAATAGTGCTAACCCTAACCCTAACCTTAATAATTTTTTCTTCCATGTTGCGTTGTGAATGCTACTAACATATATATATTATTTATTAATAATATATATAAAAAACATATATATATATATATATATATAATTTATTAATAATATATATATAAAACGTCGAGAGATATCTTTTTGGAGGCATCTATTGCATTTTTATGTGATCAATTAATTAAAAAAAAATGGACGCCTGTAGAAAGATATTCTCCACAATTTTATATATATATTATTAATAAATAGTATATATATATGCTAGTTATATATTTATTTACCTATTTATTTATTTTTACTTATGTATGTATATATCTATGTGTTTATATATTTATTTCTATATTTATTTCTCTATTTAACTATTTATTTATATATTCACATATGTATTTATTTATGCATATATTTATATATGTATTTATCTATGTATTTAACTATTTATTTAACTATTTATTTTTTAAATTTTTTTAATCTATGTATTTATTAGCATATTTATTTATGTATTTAATTAGTTCTATATTTATTTTTATGTATTTATTTATGTATTTATTTATGTATGTATTTATTTATGTATTTACTTATGTATGTATTTATATATGAATATATTTATTTTTATGTATTTATATGTGTTTTTATGTATTTATTTATGTGTATGTATCTATATATGTATTTATTTATGTATGTATTTATTTATGTATTTATATATTTATTTATTTATGTATGTATTTATTTATACATATATTTATTTATGTATGAATTTATTTATTTATGTATATATTTATTTATGCATGCATTTATTTATGTACATGGATTTATTTATTTATGAATTTATATATGTATTTATTTATATATATTTATATATCTATTTATTCATTTATTTTTATGTATTTATTTGTCTATATATTTATAGATTTTTTTTTTAATCTATACATTTATATGTGTTTTTTTATCTATACATTTTTTTATGTATTTATTTATATATTTATCTATATATTTATTTTTATACATATTTATGTATGTGTTTATATACATATATGTACATTTATTTATGTATGTATTTATATACATATATGTACATTTATTTATGTATATATATATTTATTTATGTATGTATTTAAATCTATTTATTTATGTATGTATTTAAATTTATATTTATTTATGTATTTATTTGATGCAAAGATACTACTTCACTATATCTTTGAATTGGCAATTTCGTTTGTCATTCACACAAATCAGATTTACACATACATCAGAGAACAAAATTAAAATTCAGTCCACCATATCGTCACACGCATACCATCTCAAATTAAATTTTATCCGCATTCATTACACGTCAATGAAATTGTTTGCTTATACAATTTTTAATCCCTAGCTAATATTCTTTCAACTGGCAATTTAAAAATGTTTTCATCCTCCCTTTATCACGCACACCCGTTCATCTACAGCTCGACCCCTCTAGGTAATATTGGTGTTATGGCTGCATATTTTCATAACTACCATTTTGTATATACTTTCATTTATTCTGCCAACAGTCTATTCAATGAATTGTCAGCAATGAGCCCATTTTTCCTATTGGTGGCGTGCTGTCCCGTTTCTCCTTCAATGTCTGGCTTCACATCAGTCAGTCTTTCTTTCGATTTTTGTGTTGCCTCTCCAAGCACGCCTCCCTTCTTCTTGTTCACTCTTTTCTTATGCTATCTTGCCTCTAGCAAAAACCACGCCCCTCTACCTATCTCAATGCCTCTTTTGTCTGCAGGTATTGGTTTATTATATTTTTATCTGCCCTCCTCTAGTCTCCACGCAACCACCTTTCTTTTGCCTTGGCACCCTTCGAAAATCTCTCTATATACCTATTTTTACAGCAGCTGATTTCTTCTTGCTTCCCAAGCTGTTGCCCCCTATCCTTCTGCTCCAGCATAGCGTCCTCCTATATGTAATGTCTCTTTTTTTATTTGCAATTTAAATTTCCAAATACAATTAACATAGGCACAGCCCCTTGAATCTTTTCCTGCGTTGCCCCTGTCTCTTTCCCCTTGCGTGCAGCCTCCTCACAATGCATTTTTTTGTTTGGTTTTTATCCTTTACATTTTGGCTGACCTAAAAACACACTTGCAACTGAATTTATTCAATGTGGTTCTCAAAAAGATAGGTTAGGATCTAAATGCATTTTAACACAATTTCATATGTTGGTGTAGACCCCCAAGCACACAACACAAACAAGAGAACAAGTCCTGTCGATCAGATATCCACAAATTGTCGAGAAGACCAACTCAAACACAATGCATCACCAAAAGAGATCACAAAGGGATGTTCCATGAACATCTAACAACACTTCCAAACACTTCTTTCAGATAGCCATGCCGCCAATAGCCACCGCAGACCAAACAAAAACAAGGTACTTCAACCCAAAAGCATAGAATACACAATCATGAGATATAACATTGACAAATCAACTTGCGGACCAATTTTCAACACATAAAATTTGAATTGAGACACTGCACATACAATGAGAGCACATCCACTAAGCCGTAGAAGCAGAGACATCAATGCAGAGAAATGTAGAGCAATTTTTGGACTAGTCCAAACAACCAACAAAACTGCCACCTTTTGCAATTTATAGAAGCCTCCTCGACAACCCTGAATCTCAAATTGCAAGACAACATCTTCAACAATGGAGGAATGCAAAGCATTCTCCCAACCAATCTTCAAAGCACCTTCCTGAATCAAAAACTTTCAACAACTTGCAGAGGCCAGAATTTCCTTGTAACAACACATATTTCCTTAGGAACAATAGGAGAGAACATAGAACATATCAGAGACCATCAACAACATCTCTCCACCATCAAAATTACTTCTAATCCTCATCTTAATATATCATTATGATAACATCTTTGTTGACATCAACCATACGCAATACACCTTTACTTGACATCAAACAAGGCATGGCATCCAACCATGAGTTTAACAATGTCAAAAACAATCAATGCCAGACAATTCACAAACATTATGCAAAAAACTCACCAATGCCAACAAACTCATCAATGACAACCAATGCCAAAAATACAACAATCCCACCAAGTGTTGACATCACAACAATCTCCTCAAGTGTTGACGACCAATGTCAACAATACAACCAATGCAACAATCTCACCAAGTGTTGACATCAATGACAACCAATGCCAACAAATACTTCCTATAGACACCCTCTCTTTTTTCATGGTTGTGGAGAATGGCATTAAAATCCCCTCCCATTATGTGCTTATCATTTGGCAATATGGCTAAAAAGGTTTCAATTTCCCCCCAAGTTTCCTTTTTCTTGATTCAAGAAATTGGGCCATAAACATTTACTAAGAACTGTAAATTCAAAGATAAACTCCTTACTTTACATGTCAGCTAGTGCTTGCTCACCGCTTCCCACTCTATGTAGATTGACTTTGGTCTCCAAAATGTGATTGCCCAACCAAGGATCCCTCTGATTTAATTGCCTTCACTTGCCAAGTTCAATTTACGTTTAAACAAATCAACTTATAGATTGGTCATTTTAGATTTCTGAATCAAAAAGATATTCGCCATAGACACCTCCATATAGTCCCTGACCAGATGCTTTTTGTTAGAGGCGTTTAAACCCCCGACATTCCAAGATAAGATCCTCATGGCTCCCTAGGAAGGGAAATTCCCTTCCCTAACCTTAACATCCTAATGATCTTAACCTACCACTCAAGATCCCCATCGATGGTTCTTTTTTCTTGCCTTTCCTCTTGCCCTCCCTACAATCTAAAGATTTCCTTGCTAGGTCCTTCTGCTTTATCCCTAATTTCTCCATCTCCAAGGAGGGTTGTGCTAAGCTTGCAACCCCTTTTGGTCCTTTAGGGGTGGAAAGCTATTGCTCTTCATTATATTCACCCTCTTCCAACAACTTTCCTATCGGTGTGTTGAAACCACCCAAGTTATTATCGCTTTCACACATTTTTGCATTCTCCAGGCCTTTTCTTAAGTTTTGAGATAGACCTAGCAATTCGCACCCTACTTCTAAAATTTTATCAACCTCATTGACCCTCTGATGATTTTGTTTGGATAACTTCTTCCATCCCTTTCATGACCTTTTGTCCTTTCTTACAATCCACTGCTACTTCTACCGCTATAGTATGCCCTAGCAACAAGCTAGGCATCTCTGCCTCTATGATCGTAACTTTTCCCCTAGATAGATTACCCATAGATAGGTATTTGCATTTTTTTAATCTATTGCTACCTTCTGCTTCTAGTGACCTGCTTCTATAATGATCTCTAATTCGTCTCAATGTGTGCCTTTATGATCAGTCTCCACACAAATCCTCGCATATGAGCCTTTCTCACCTTGATGAAGGTTTACATCCACACCTACGAATGATCCTAGCTCATCCCCAACCAATTCTCACACCTCTCTGCCCTAATACTTCGTAAGAAAATTGAAAAGTTTAACCTATACTGGAGTTCTCTCCATTACTTGTGATAGTGGATCAAACTTATGTTCCTAATCTTTGAAATAAAATCCTGCCTCATGCAACATTAACGATCACACTTCCATTATGATTTTTTTTAAGTTCCTCTTATGAACATCCACCGGTAGAAAGTTGTTGGGTAGGAATCTGATTTTCAGATCTGCTCCCCATCTATCTCTCCACCATTTAGCCATTCTTCCTCTTGCAAGCCATTGGCCACACCACTTTGCAAAAAAAGGTATATTTATTCAAATGGCCAGTTATTTATTCAAATGACTCTTGGCCAATTGAAGTGCATTCATTGGGATCACCATGGCCTTGCTATTGAAAGCTTTCTGCGTTCTAGTGATACCCATTTCTTGTGGCCTAGATCTGCCCCACAGAGCCCCATTTTTCCCCTACCAAAAGGCCTTTCTTGGTTCCTAAATCCCGTTATAGCAACAAGACGAAATTCCCTCCTCCTTTGCCCCAACGATACTGCATTTTCTCCAGTAGCAAGGGGAGAGGTTTGTTCTTCGGTTCCTTCGAATGCATACCCTCTATCCTTATTTCGGGAACCAGTCCCATCGCCAGCACCCCGCTTACCTTGATCCGCTGCCCTACCCCATACCGACTCATCTCTGAAATGCATCTTTTGCCTTTTGGGTCGTCAAGTTTCCTATATCGACCATGACTAGATCTTGGCGAATTGAGAACATTCTTCCATCCTTGGTGGAGATCTCTCTCCCTTTACTCCTGTTTTGCCAGTTGCTGCTACCACCCCTCCTCCAGTTGCTATTCTACCCCTGGTTGGAGCTTTGCCGTTTGTCCTTTCTTTCACCATACTATTTGCCTTCTTACCCACCTTCCGGATTTTTGCTATGTTGATTGTTGCTATTGCCATTATCTCTGATGAGGATACCACTTTGGGATTCTCCTTCTTTCCTTCCCTGACGCATCCTTCGTAAATGCTTTTGGTTGTTTCTTGATCTTGCGTCCTACAATGACAGGTCCGCATCCGCCTCATCTGCCCACGCATCAATTCTTTGCTCCATTTTTTTCCAAAATTACACACACGTAACATCCCTCACATTTAGTATTTATCTTTGTTCTTTTACATTTTCTTCGTTTTTTCATATTTCCTAATTATGTACACATGTTTTTAGTAGTTGCATATGGATTTACACGTTAGTTATATCTGGCATATAATTTTCCTCTTTTCATTCTTATATGTTTCTTTATATATTTTCAGTCTTTCCAATTTTTTTATATTTAAGATTCCATCCTCCTCTTTAATCCTTGTTTATTTTGATTTATATTTACCATGAAAAATCTTACATATCAATAATATACATCCATTACATTATTTCTTAATTTTCTAATAATTTTTCCTCCATTTATTAATCCTTTTCTTATTTATATAAATATAATTACTTCATATTTATTAAGATTTATATAAATATAATTACTAGATTTTTAAGATTTTAGCATTTCATAAATCTTAGTAATTAATAATTTAACCTATTTTTATATAATTAATAATTTAACCTATTTTTATTTTTCTATTTGAATTTTTCAATCTATTATCAATGTATAGATGCACATTATATAACAAAATATATTTCAAAAATCAATTCTCTTGAATCTAATTTTTAAATCACAATTTTCATAAAATATAAATATGCATTAAAAATATATTAGAAATGTTTTTCTTTATATCGCAATATGGCTTAACCAATCAAGAAAAAAATAATCATACATTATTAATTATAAAAACACATAAACAATTTTTTTAACAATTTAATAAAATATAATTTACTTATTTAGATAAATTTATTACAACATTATTCCAACACATCTTTTATATTATAACATTATATAATTTCAAAACAAAATGAATGAATTGATAGAAGATTATTTTTATTAAAGTGATAGAATCTAACCCCAATACTAACACTAATTATAAGTCTAACCATAACCCCAACCCTAAAAATAACATTAATTAACTTCAAACCAAACTCTAATTTTATATCCAACCCTAAACATAACTATGATTCTAAAACTAACATTAATAAAACCGTAATTGAACCATAATCCTAACCCTAATACTAAACCCTGCCCCAATTGAACCATAACACTAACCCCAAGCTTTATTATAGAACCTTAATCTTTACCCCAACCCTGATCCTAATTCAACCCCATACCTAATTTTAATTAAATTCTAACCCTAATTTTAATTTATTTTGTATATTAACATTCATAACTTAAACCTTTTATACACAATGTCAAGTTAATTATAAGAACACATAAAATTATTTATAAGTAACTTAATTTTTTTAACAATTTAATAAAATAATTTAAATTTAACTATAAATGATATAGAGTTTAGATTTGCTATATCTCTCATATATCAACATAGGTAAATTTGAAAATATTTTAAATTATATAATTTAAAAAAATGAATGAATTTATAGAAGATTATTTTTATTAAAGTGATAGAATCTAACCCCAATATTAACACTAATTATAAGTCTAAGTGTAATCCCAACCCTAAAACTAACACTAATTAACTTCAAACCTAACTCTAATTTTATATCTAACCCTAAACATAACTATGATTCTAAAACTAACATTAATGAAACCCTAATTGAACCATAATCCTAACCCTAATATTAACTAATTGAACCCTAACACTAACCCCAAGCTTTATCATAGAACCTTAATCCTTACCCCAACCCCAACCCTAGTCCTAATTCAATTCTATACCTAATTTTAATTAAAGTCTAACCCTATTTGAACCTTAAACTTAATTGAACTCTTGTTTAGGGTTAGGGTTCAATTAAGGTTAGGGTTGAATTATGGTTATGATTAGGGTCAAAATTCAAATAGGATTATGGTTGGAGTTTAATTAAGGTTATGGTTGAAGTTTAATTAAGGTTGCTATTCACTTAGGGTTAGTATTAAATTAGTATTCAATTTGGGTTAGGGATCAATTAGGGTTACAATTCAATAAGGGTTTAATTAAGGTCAGGGTTAAGATTAGTCTTAAATTAGGGCTAGGATTTGAGTTAGGGTTCAATTAAGGTAAGGGTTATTGTTTATTTTAGGGTTAGGGTTCAATTAGAGTTCTCTAGGGTTTTAATACAATTAGGGTTAGGTTTCAACGATACCTAGGGTTATGATTACAGTTCAATTAGTGTTAGAGTTAGGGTTATAATACGAGTTCAATCAGGTTAGGGTCAAGGTTTAATTAGTGTTACAGTTAGGGTTGCAACAATAATTTTTTTCATAATGATATGAAAAGGCATTCAATTGGATTCATATCCAAATGCACAAATAAGAATCGGTAATTAATAATTCTCTAGAACTAAAGTTATGACAACAAATACAATCCTTAGCTTAATCATTTGTTCTTGTTACACAACAATCCCACCTCATCAATAATTCTTCTCTCAAATATTTCTTGTATTACTGATGCTACCAATTTTAGTTTTCTTGATTTTAGAGGCAACCATCTCCTCATCTATTTAACCAACTTGATCTAATATTTATTCTCTTCTTTTACATATCATCTTAATAATAGATTATGTAGTGTGATCTCATATGTCAATTGAAAAAAATACTCACACAATTTAATTCAAAACTACAAAAATTAAACTACAAACTCTATCTTTATAAACTATTAAAATTTAATATATTTAATACATATATTTTTTCTTATAATTTTAATTTAAAAAAACCCTAATTTTTTTAAGGTATATACCTAATCATTGAACATATCCCCAATCCACGTCAAAATTATGTATCTTACAAAGTTTTAAAAGCCATGACAACAATCGCTTGTTATGAGACTTTTCGAAAAAGTAAAAATGATGCAATGAAAAAACGTAAAATGACGAGCAATGAAAATTTGCAACAGTCTACAAATGTTTTTTGGGTCAGGCTTGCTTAATTTGAAATTACCAATATAATTTGGAATTTGTCTCTGAATCCGTACAGACACGCGAATGGAATAAAGTCCATAGATTTTATCCCGCAACTGTTTTCTCCGCCGGCGGTCGTCGACAATCAGTTGTACTTGTCACTAATCCTCGGGCCTCAAATCAGCTTCCGCTGTACGGTTATTTATTATTAAAACCCTACAAACCTACATACTCACGCCTCTTGTTTTATATTTACCTCATTGACTAATTAGGCACAAAACTTCATTATTTTTTTCTTGTTTTGTAGACAGCGAGACAGAGCATAAATAATATCAGGAGCTCGACCTATGATAACTCGTTTTTTTCTCTCTGGCGAAATAAAGGAGAGAGAAAAGATCGCAGCGAAAAGAATGTGCTGCAGCTCCAGGCATTCATGAAATAAATTCCTCTGTTTTTTCCGAAAATTCTGGAAGGCGCGGACAAATTATAACATGGAGATATTCATTTTCAAGAAATTGTTCCTTCGTCAATGTTTAGTGATAGTTGTTTTGGGAATCGTAAATTGGAATGGTGTAAATGTCGAAGGGTCAACTAATTATTCAGATTTTACTACTTTGCTGTCGGCCGTGAAGTATTCTAAAATTCGTCTTCATCACTATGACTGGAGATATATTAGAGGTATGAATTTATCTTCTTCTTAAATTATCCAGTTTAGTGTTGTCTTTTGCTTTAAAAGTATGCTACACAATATTTTAAAATTAGCGTAGCTAGAGAAGTCTTTTTAATAGATGCTTTTGGAAACCAGATAAATTACAGACGGCTTAGCTTGGAAACTTCTATTACTTAAATTAAGCTTCTGCAAAGCTACAGAACAGCTTGATTAAAGACAGGGATAGATGATATGATGCGTTCGAATTAGTCTAGCTGGAAGCTTTTTCCTGTAATAGAAGTTTCTTGAAATAGCTTTATCAAAGTCAGGGATACATCGTAGAATAGAATAAAGAGATAAATCTAGCAAAAAAGAAATATACAGGGCAATCGATGGGTATATATTTTTAAAAAGGATTGAAATTATATATGATGATGCGATTTACTTGTGTAGGTAGAGGTGTAAATTGAGAAATGAGTGAATAAGGTAGAGGCGAATTTTGTTCTGAAGTCTTTTGTGGAGGAACAAGTTGCAGAGCAAGGCAAGTTAGGAGAACGTTGTTGATGTGTTGCTATTGTTCTTGGAGGCCTCAAGAAGGCCATTGGCTTGTAGTATTCCAAGATGATAGTGGCAAGAAAATGCATAGCTGTTACTCTTTTAGAGTTGGAGTTTTTCCTCTTAGTTTTTCTGTGCTCTACTTGTTTCATTTCATTCACACAACTGTCCACTCCAATTTGCAGCACTTAAGCATCGTAGCTCTGAGGCAATTTACTTTTATCTTTAAGCAAAGCACTTAGAGGACAAGAAGCATAATTCACTAAAAATGGATTACCATTTTTTTATTAGTTAGCTATGGAATATCTATGTTAATTATGAAAAATTATTGTGTTTAGACTGGATAGAGAAGGTTCGTACAACATATGAAAGCAATCATGGTAGTAAAGTGTGTTGAAGATCACTCATAAAGGGAGTAACACTATATATGAGATCTTATTTCTAGTGAGTTCATTGGTGGGACAAAAAATATAGATTTGGAACTTTGATTTTGTTCTCTACAAGTAAGGATCGATGAATGGAGAAATTTACTTCTGGTTTGATTTCTTGTCTCTGAAATGTTGGGACACCCTCAAAAGTTCGTAAAATTTCCCTATAGACTCACCCCTTTGTGCCCTTGGCCTATTTTTCCCACCATTAATATCCAATATAAGAAATCCTAAGTGGGTCCTATTGTGTTAAGAGGGTCTAATATTCATTGAAAAATCTTAAGTAGAATGTCGAACTTTTGGGAGGTTCAAGAATTTTGAACCTTCCACCCAGTTCATGGAAGGTCTAAGAACTTTGATGAGAAAAAGGAAAGTAAAGCTATCAAGGGTGTTAGAGGTTCAATAACCTCTTGAATCTTGGACAAGGTTTAAAATCTGCCTATGTCATCAACAAGAAGGAATGAAAATGGCTAAGGCAATGGTTGTTGACGAGTTCATAGGTTTGTAGACTTGCCAAATTGTCAACATGGTTCCAAGGTCATCAAGTACTCCAACATATGAAATGAATGAAGAGTGTGAGGAAGGGTGTTAAGGAACTTAAAAGTTCTTGAATTCCCTAAACCTCTGACATCCTCGAAGGCAAGCTTTGTTGAAGACTTGTTGGGTTTTCACAAGTTTTTGAACCCCTCGAACCCTTGACAAGTTCTTAGAGTTCCTTATTCCCCACCTTTCCCTTTCCCATGTTGCATTTCATTCCTCCTCTTAGAGCCCAAACCTCTAGGAGGATCCTAGACCTCGACACCAAGTTCCTAGTGGAAGATCTGTCCTGGCCCTTGTGTCTTGAATGCCCCTTTTGCCATGCTTTCTTACTCCTTTTCCTTCCTCCTTTTTGGGCTTGGAGCTCATGAACGAACCTTGGACCTTGGCACCTAATCCTCAGTGACAAGTCTTTCCCACTCTTTGTTTCTTTTAGAGCCCCTTTTCCCTTTCACTCTCCTCACCTTTGTTTGTGGTCCTTCTTGGGACTTGGACTAGGTCCTTCGTATCCCCTCTCAGCAGTTCCTTCCCCTGGGTTGTGGAATCCTAGAGGGACTTGGGACCTAGGAACTTCTTCGAGGTCCTTGGTTCTAGCTCCCTTCACTCACCTGACCTCCAATTGGAATTTGGCCTAGTTCTTGCATCCTCTTTTGGTCCTAGTTTCAATTTCCTCCTCGGATTGGATCCTTGTGCTCGTCCTAGTGTTTTTTTTACCTACCCCAATGACTTCTAGATCTCTCTATTAATGCCATATTCGATTTTCCAATGTTCCATCAATGCGATAGGTCATTTTGAATGTCTTGATTTGCTATTATTTCTCTCAAGTGATGAAGTGGATGATTTTATCTATTGGTATAAATGTCAGCTTGCTCCACATCACAAGGGTTAATCATCATTATTTCCAATGCTTTTCTTCAATTGCTAGGTGGATTTTAGGGTTTTAAGTCTTGAATGTCTAGTTACAAGAGGATAGTCAGTTTTTGAAGCATTTGTAGGCAAGAATATTGTAATGGTTGTCAAATAGTGAATGTCTTTGTTTTTTGTATACTTTTAGGGGAATGTGTAGCATTCTATTAGGGTTCCCTCTTATCGCATTTGCTAATATGAATGCATTGAAGACTTGATAAATGTAATAGCATTTCTAAAACATTTCAAGGCTTGTTACGATCATCTCTTCTTTACATGCGAATTTATGCAATGTAATATTGGAACATTATATATGTAATGTATTTGATAACTATTCTTGATGCATTTTATGCTTAGATCAACTCCTCTATGCTTCCCCCTCTTGTGAACTATGACTTTATAACTCGTATAGGCACCAGTCCAAGAAAAAGCTGATTCAATCAAACTCTTTAAACAAACAAATCGTTCACCAATAGTTTAGATTTAGTCTTGGTATCTGTAGTTCATGATTCGACAATTAATTAGGGAGCCATCTTTTGAGAACCTTATTAGGTAAATCATTTTGCAATCATATATACTTGTCTTCATCTTTCCCTTTGTGCAATAATGTCACCATCAACAATATAAGAGGTCATTTGTGTAGTTGGTCGGTCTTTAAGTCAATGGGGTTAAGTTTACATTGGATATAGCTACAAACTATTATATTGCCTTATCTTCGACATCTTCAATCCTATTTAGGATACCTCTGGGAACACCCTCCCAGGTTAAAGTTGAGTCTAAAGTGTAGGAGAGCTTATCCATGCTCATTCATTGGCCTTTAACCATCCACAATTAGTAGATGAAACTTGGTTTTACCTTCTTGAAGACACCTCTGGCCATGAAGGGAAAATTGTGTTCTAGGATTTTGGAGTAGCAATTTTGGTCCCAACACAAGATTTGCTTCATGAGCTCTTTTAATGGGGTTTTATTTGCACTAAATGAATTGGCTTTATTTTATGATTGAGTGGCCTTTGTTAGAATTATGTTAACTGGGAATGATGACCATGCATCATTGCTAGTGACAACAATAAGTCAACAACCTAAATATTTATCATGGTTGTGTATGGGAATCGACATCACACCATCCTTTTTTAAAAGTGAAGACATCACGATATCCCAAGTCTACAATGAAAAAGGAGAAGTATGAGCTCACCATGCATATTAAGCAACCCAAGACCTACACCCAATATAATTGGTGTGGGAGAAGTATGTATTGGTTGAAGTCTTATCCAATGTTCAAGTACAAGGAAGGAGATGCTACAGAGGATGAGGAGGAAGTGGAAGTTGAGAGCATATCTAACCTAAAAGGAAAGTGGAAGCAACATACGTTGTAGTAATTTGAGGGAAGGGATAGAGATGTAGATATCTGGTAATTGTAATATCCCAAAAAAAATTTGTATGCAATTTTTTAATTTTTTTTTTTCATAACTTCTAAGAATGGGCATTTCATCAAGTAGTTGTCATATTGATGTTCTGAACTTGTATTCAATGTGTTTTCAATAGATGAATATTTGTTCGTGCAATTCAGACATACAACAAAACTTCACAAGTTCCAAAGTAGAATCAATTTGTAAACTCAATCAACACATTTTATTCCATTCAGTTTAGATACCATCTAAACCCATTACCACAACGTGGAAAGTTTGAACATAATGTCCAAAAGAAAATATCATTGTATAGACAAGTCTGGGCTGGCAGTTTACACACAAATTAGTATTGAAATAAATGGCTGACCTAATTGTGATTGGTGCAACTTCTTTATAAACCCAACTATGACTGGTGGTGTAAGTTTGAAACATTGCATGCTCCCATGAAAATGATCGATAAACCAACCTTTCCCAATATGAAATACTAGTGGTAGTCTTCCTTTGACTTTGCAGAACTTCCACAACATCCAATATTTTGGAAGGTGGTTCAAAGTCACGTAGAATGACCATGTCACATCTTTGTCACCCCTCACAATATTGGCAGCCAGCAAAATAGATATTTCCAGGGACCACGACTAGCTTCCTGCTGTCGACGATTTGCAAAAAGTCCCCACTGCTTCCCTCGACTATTAGCATATATGATGGTTAATTAAGTCAAGTCCTTCCCAAAGGTGGTGACCATAATAAATTGGTAGTAGTTTCCAAGAGATTTGAAACCTTCAATGATTTCTTTGACCACCTCCATGTCACATACACACTTTGTACACAATGTTTGATGCCTTTGAAAATGGAAGCGGCAACATCTATACTACAAGCAAGCCTTCGTAAAAGTGCAGCGTCAACTTCTCTTTAAATTTGAAACTACACAACTCTTTAAGGCCTGTATTACTTTGCCCCTCATACCCATGTCACCCTTAATAAGAACATAGCAGCACTATTTCCCTCCTTGGCAACAACAGTATCTTTGGCCTTACCATTTTCTTCACAACCTGATATCACTCCCTTATTGAATATTACCATGAAACTTCACCACAATATTGTCTCAGGTCTTATATCATTATGAATCAACCCTTTCTTCACAACTCGTATGGAGCGGAATACAGTATAAAATCGGCCCCTGCAAATCTGAAAATACCATAACAAACTAAATTGCAAATGTAATATAAATTTAACCAACTCTATAATTTTGAACTCCCTCCAACTCGGAAATTCATCTTGGTACAAGACTTTGTGAATTTACGCTTCGTTTATTGTTAAATCGATTCAAGAAATTAGTACGATTCCTTCAACAACTAGCTAGGATAGGTCTTCCACTATCAAAATTGGTTTACCCTTAGGGGTTTCGTCCCAAGGTTCCAACTCCTCAAGAAGCTCTTCAAAATCCAATTGGATGAAAATAAAACCAAACATAAATTGAAAAAAGAGATTTCCAAAACCTTTATTCCCCCTTTCGGTAATTGCTCCCACTTTTCTTGAAATAACATATTTACTTATTAATTTTCTCCTTATTTCCCCACAAAGTGACTTATTTAAAATATTTAACTTTTTTGATTATTAGTCACTTTTTAATAAAATAATTAAAATTAATTAATTAAGTTGTCAAGAAAATTAACTTAATATTTTCTCGACAACTTAATTAATTATTTAATTATTAAATATTTTCGTATCAATTCAAAACCTACAAAAAATATGAAACTTCGACTGGAGATACAACTAAAGGTGCCAAAAATACTCCAAATCACCTTGGACAACTGATAACCCCTCTGACAACACTGATTGTTGCCAAGAAAACCAATATCTACAATCAATGCTAACAAATCGGAAATGAGGATATTACAATCTGTCCTCCCCAAAAATTGCATGTCCTCAAGCAATGTCAGTGTATCCTCAATAACGTCTAGCTGAACCCAATTGAATCCACGTGTAATTCTTGGGTCCCAAGTCAATCTCTGGAAATGTCCACCATTTTGTCGTTGCACTACTTTGTTTAAAACTGTTAATCCATAATACCGAGTCTACGCTCTCTCCTCCAATAACCCCAAAATGTAACCATCATCAAAATCCAAACTGAAATATCTCCGAGGGCTGAAATTTGTATCATGAAAAGTCTCTTGCCAACGTGCCATAGTGAGGCCCACGTCTACAATCTCACTGTCTAACACAATCTTGGGCAACAAGAAATATAATGTACCCATCCTCCAAGAATAACCCTCGACATCTATCTTCACATAGTTCTAGAAGTGATGAAAATCAATCCCTAAATGGAAGCTAATAAGGAAGATAACAATAGTGTCATCCCTGAAATCATACATCCTGACAATATCTTCCCGATCATAAACTGAGAACCTCTCGCTGACACTTAATCTCCAAGTGTCAAAAAGCCTAATTCGTGCACATCAACTCATCCAATCTACTGCAATCATCATAATAACATCTGTAGATATATATATTAACATCTCAAATTGATTGCAATAACCATCACTCATACTGGTGGGAGCTAGGAATAACTGCACTAACTCTGTAAATCCTCCCACAACTTGCTGCCAATAAGCTTGCAATTACTCAAAACTCATATGTCCAAAAAATGATGTTGCCATAATCAGAGTGGGAATGCTAGGGCAATATCTATCATAAATCATTACCCTTGAAAACATAGGAAACGTGAGTGCGGGAATGACCAAAGGGACTCCTCTAATAACATCAACATCAATTGAAAATTACTCCACTACCGGGCTGGAGGTATTGGCCAATCCATTGGTATGCTATCATGCAAAGTCCTATGTAGGCTGATTGGAAAGTGGACAGCAGTACCAACTCTAAAGTTTTGTCCACCACTCCAATTCTGAATCAACATCTCACCCCTAAAAATTGTTCTTGGATTCCAAATCCTGTGATTATCACCAATCATACTCACATACACTCTCTCATACCCACTGAAACAAAATATGACAGCAATGTTAAGTCTGAAAATTTGATATATAACCATCTCTGTAATATCCCTGTTGGAACTTGTTCGATATCTTCCGATAGATTTCTCAATTTGACATATTGCATCTGTCAAATAAAGAAATCAAACTTACTGAGCGTTTCCAGAATATAAAGATTTGCTTTTGACAAATGAGCTTCGTTTCGAAATAGAAATCACTAACTGATTTTATTGAACAGTACATCCACCATGTTGAAAGATGGCAAGGAAACCATACATTAAGGAATATTTTTGAGTTTTCAATACAAGCAGCAGATTATACACTCAAAAGTACATTTCAATCACAGATAAATATCATGTACGAAGCTACAGCAGTAAGAGCTTCAATACAACACAGTCTAAGATTTATTTATTATATTTCCTGAGTAATTAGGTAACACTGTGAACAGGGACAGTCATACAGTATTATTCTCTTGGCATGCAATTGAACATATTCATATAATAATTACAGTGTATTATTACCCAAACTACACTCAGAAATAATGAGAAACTACCCGATAAGCACTCCCAGGTATGGCTTAAGGTTTGAACTCAAAATGTGTGCCCAACATCTATGTACACCTACGACCCTTGTGTAAGCAGTTTTAATTCTAGAAATGCAGGTCTGGCTTCTATGCTCCAAGTCGATCCTCCATAAGACAACAAAGATTCACATGAGGAATTGACTAGCTGAAATCTTGTAGTCACCTTGCCTTGGAATGTCAATTGATCCCAATTGAAGATGATAGAGACGGCTACAAGAGTTTCCGAACAACACCCAAGACTCTCTTTGCCAATCAATTCTCCTCTTAGATGTTATTTGCAATGGATATTGAATGCTGATCTGTTGTTGTCTTCATTCGCCATCAACCAAGAAAACAAGCACACAACTCCCGATTAAGATACTAGCAATAATGTCCGCCTAAACCATATCGATGTCTATTGCTCATAAATTCGTTGTGGCAGAATTCCCGATAGCCTTCAGGGATAAATATAGATCCTCCATGTAAACTTTGATAATACACGAGTTATGCTGGCAATAACTAGCTAGCTAGCAATCAGCTCCCGTAGTTCCAGCGTAAGGAATAATATCTGACGCCTTGGGGATGAATTGTATAAGACGGATTTGTCCTATTCGGAATTCATCCTTTTCTACACCTTGTAGATCACTTGCACTGTCTGGTAATTGACAAAGCCTATATTCCAAATTACAACTGTCGACTCTTTGAATCAATCCCTATAGAAGAGTATTATTTCACCTTATGGATAATCATAATTTCTAGACAAATCGATTCCTTTAGACCATATGGGCTTCTCTATATAAATACTTTTGTGCCCCAATCAATATAGTGTCTATATGATCTGGAAATTAAAAACTTATACCACAAATCTGACAATGGCTTGTAAAAGAATAAATCCCTTTAATACTGAAAATCACCACTAAAAGCCGAATATGCTGATAGCCAAATCATCAAAATATCAAACTATTCATTGCACCCGATTTATCAAATAAGCTCAATTGTGAACTCTGCTGTGAACCCATCCTTGAAAAGAGCTGCTTTTTCGTCCAACCCTTTTTCCAACCAGCTGAAGGTTTTCTTCCCCAGAGGTTTACTTGAACCTGAGATTCAAGTTTTTTGCAAAATGCATAACAAATATCAATTCATCAATGGATGCCAAATGCCTTGCACATCAACTCCCTTTAAAGGCTTCAATGAAACTTCTAGAAGAAGCCAACTTGCAACTAACCCCAGCTTCTAGAAGGATCTTTATTTAATAAAGTGACCTCTTAATATTTTATTATCTCCACTTTATTTTAATTAAAATAATTAATTAAAGCCATCCTTTTCAAATAATATTGATTTTGGACAACTTAAATTAATTAAATTAATTAAATCACTTTATCAATAATTTGGGGACATTAAAATCTCAGAATTGCCTCAATCCATACAAGGCTTTGAGATGTTGATCGCTTCCTTGGCTTGCTTTTGTCATCGCATATTGCCTTGGTATTTCATGTTTTTGATGCCTTTGTATTCTTACTTGACATTGTTTGTAGCATCTCACGATTTTCACTTAATGCACCTACTATCAAGTGATTTGGAGCCAATGATAGTTGCACCATTTTTGGAGTTGGTGCAATGGTTTTAGGAATCAAATTTTCTTTTTCTTTGCTGAAATCTTTCTATATCAATTGTGCTAGACTTTCTAATGTTCAAACTATCTTTAATAGGAAATAAACAGTTTTTTTACGAGTTTCGGAGTTGGAGGGGGGGAGGGGGGGTATGTGTTTCCAAGGATGGAAATTTTTTTCCAAACATTTGTGGATGGCTATATTTTAATATATTGTTTATATATATATATATATAATATCATAATTTGCAAAAAATGTACAAAATTGAATTATGTTACCATTGCTACGTTGTATGCAATAAACAATCTGCAATCACCAATACGTTGGTGTGTTATCTTTCTCAATCTTATTTCCATAAGCCATGTTATGATCCTCACCTTTCATTCAGTAATGTCCTTTGTCCTTCTCTTTGTTGGTTGTTTGTGAACTTTGGATACTTTCACAATTGTCTTCATGGTGAAGTGTTCCATCTCTTTGGCAATGTCCACACCTTCACTATCTAAAACATTGATTTATGCGATCATTTCTATGTGTTGGATTGTCAAATTTTAAAAAAGTATTATTTTCATGTTGAAAAACCTATAGTTTGAGAGGGACACATCACAAGGACGTTGGGGATATTTGGGCATCTCCTTGGGGGTCCTCCTTTGGGAAATGTTGATAGGAGATGTCTCCTATGATGAGGGGGCATATTTGGGACACCCTCAAATTTATAGGAAAAAAGAGGGGGTGGGGACATTTTGTCCTTGTCCCCAAATGTCCTCTCGTTCCTAATCAAACAAATGCCCTTAACGACACATCCTTGAGGAAGGATGGAAATAAATGGATACCATGCGAAGATGAAATGATACATATTTTGGTCATTATTGAGTGATTGGTACCATCCATGCTCAATTTATTTATGTTGAATTAGCATCATCCTGACTTAGCATTGAAGTTAGATTGGCAATTGCATGTTTTTCAATGATGCTAGCAAGGATGGTGAGTTAAGGGAGTTAGGTAACTTACCCTCAAGTTCACCATGCAATGGAATGGGGAGCCATAAGGGGCATTACCTCTTGACTCTACAAGGGAAATGCAAAGAAAATGTTGGTTGAGTGTGATGTGTATAAAAGATGCTACCATGTTGAACTATCGTGTGAATCATCTTTCGTGCATTATGGTATCGATAATCATCCTTGTATTTTTCGTATTCATTTATATGTGTAGGTATTGGGAAGGTGGTCTAGACTTTAGAATTAAAGTGCCTATGTTATGGGTTCGTATAGCTTTCTTTTCAACACATTTCTCTTGTTGATCGCTATCCTAGGTATTAACTATAGTTTTTAATGTAATCCAAATACAAACAACTTAACTATGTTGTATGAGGTAATACAACATTACCTAATTAGTAGAATGTATCATTTTTAAATTGTGAAATTCATTCCAAGAAATAATTTCTTTGATTTTTGAATTCCTATTCCATTTTTCCAAAAGAATGGACATGGGCAATTGTTTCTTTGATATAGCCTCATCAAATTCTCAAGAATGTGACTAGGATGATATTCTTATCATTGTATTTTTTGTGTTATGTCTTCTAATATGTTATAAATGTTTTCCAGTTGAGCTTCCTAATGGGTTTTCAACTCTATCCATGACTCTCACATCAAACTGGGTATCTGTGAGTATTCCTTACGCCTTTTTTCAATGATTTATACATCATCCCAAGTTTTATTTTTTACTTAATTTGTTAATTAAATATTAATAAATTAATATTCTTTTCAAATCCATGTATGCTTAACGAATATTATTGCTAATAGTTAATGGAAGTGATTATCAAATATAGAAGAATGTTTGACATAGAAGCATAGCATGAGTAATAAATAATCCACACAATGAAAAATCCCATAGAGATAATATATCTGAAGAACTACATAGTACACATTATTATCTTAACTTATACACACTTTCAAAAGCCTTATTTGGTAGAACACATGCATGGTTAGCCATTATAAATAATCATAGTAGTAAAAATGTTGTTTTTTTTTTCAATTGAAATATTTATTCTGAATTTGGAGAGGTTATATAACTGATAAGTCCTTATGCATACACATTTTCCTCACACCACTATATGGTCTCATGGGTGGAGTGTATGTGGTGGGAGGTAGAGGGTAAGGAAGGTGGGTGGGTTTAGTATGAAAGGTGGCAAAACCTGTCATGGGTTTTGAACTCATGGCATACTAAACAAACTTCTATCAGGATAACTTTATTTCTCTTATATATTGACATGAGTACAACTTTAAGTCTTTACCTACATACTATTTTATGAGGATTAGCCCGGCTAATTATTGTTTGGGAGATGAATTTTATCCTTGGAAAAGACTAATGCTTCAACCATTAACATACACGATATTTCTACAGTCCATGTAAATGATTGAGAATGCTTATGGTAGAAATCATTTAAGTATTTTTTTTGGATCAACATTTTGGATCATACTCCATGATCCATCATTGGAATTTTTTTTTGTCATCTTGGTGATGGATCATGGAGTATGATCCAAAATTTTGATGCAAAAATGTACTAACATAGTTTCTACCAGAAGCATTCTCTCTCACTTCAATCATCACTAATATTTGTCAGAATACAAGATATTTCTGTAAAAATGTCATCAAAATTGATCTAGAAATTATTGGATATTAAAATAATCATTAAACATACAAGGCCATTGAAAATTGTTCAGGCTACCTATATCATCAAGTAATTATCTCTTCTTCTTGTTCATGGTTAGGATGCCATCATTGTAGACACATATAAATAGACCAACAGTCTAATCTAGATAGGGACTGATTGTGAGTCACTTAAATTGTCAAAACTAGGAAGAAACTTACAAAGCACGTATGAAATATGCATACACTTTCTCATTGCCATAACTAAAAACTAGGAAATGAACATGCAAGAGCAAACAATAAGAAATCAAATAAAGAGCCTTAAAAGAAAATGAAAATAATTTCAAGAAAGTAATCAACAAAGAAGGGAGTTGGAGTATCAGTTATGTTGACAAGGGGGAACCCTTGCTTCCTACAATCCAACAGTTCACAGTTGGATGTTTTTGCACAGCTGCTCAACCCTCTTTACAAAAACTCACATATCTGGGGAGCTTCTCTTTCAACAACTTGTGTGAAAAATGGTATCATGAAATGGATGCAATTCAATTTTATATCAATCTTCCCTTTCTTGACCTGGTAGCTTTTAATTTTTTAAACTATAGACTCCACGGATATTTGGAAGGTTGCAAAGGTAGAAAATCAAACATTACCTTTTAGTTTACTTGTTTAATGCATGCTTTTATTCTTGTTTTCAAGGAAGTTAATTACAATAGGCACTTATACAAGCATATATACTCAATAAAACATAAGCATATAAGATGATAAAGAAAATTTTCAATTTTTTTTGGTATTATTTGGGGTCAATATGTTTTAAAATTTCAATATTTATTTTCATTCTAGTTGTTAGTTTCATACATTTGTCATCACTTTACAGGCTTGAAACTATGCCTTTTTATGCTTTCAAAAAACTGCCTTCTCTGCAGGGAAAAAGAGATTTATTTGACTTGTCAAATGATACTATTCCCTTAGTATGCATACGTTATGGAGGACCACCTCTTGCAGAATCAGTGGGTAAAATATCTAAAGCCTGATGATTAAAATTTTGAGTTATATCCTACCTTTTATAACTGTATGAAAAATCAGTTGATGGAATAATTCTGTTCATTCCCTTGGAATTTTGATGAGTAGCATGTTTCTTATTTTCTATAACCACTCCACAATTTGAATTTATAGAAGCTACATGATGAGAATATACAATTAGAGTTAAATAAACTAATATTATATGTAATTTTGACTGGTAACTAAGTAAATGCAACATCAGCTTCCTCTATGGTTAATCTTAAGGACACCATAAAGAATGGATGAAAAGGTTATTTTACAATTTTCCCATTATAGGATTCTTATCACACAAGGTTAACACATAAAGTTCTATTATGATCAGTGACATTTGAGAATCATCGGCACTTCAGAGAGTTATTCACTATTGGAATAAAAAAAACCAAATCCTGAACCACAAAGGGTTTGGTAGCTTGAGTGGCATAGAACCCCAACAAGTTGAGCATAATTGTGTGAAGTTTCTCAGTTTGAGTCCTATTTTCTGAATTGACCACCCCAATTTTTTTGAATTTTTAGTCAACTTGTTAGCTTCAAAACTTAAGCAAGATAACCAACTAAATCAACTTCCTTCCACTTTTTGATCACCTAGATCCTAGTGTGGGCAAGGTGAGAGCATAGGGTGGCAAGGATTACATTTTAATGCTTATGAAAGTAACCACTTATTTAGTGGGTACAACTGAAAGTAAACAACTCTTCTGCTTTTCAGCGGTGAGTGCAAACCAAGAACCATTTTCCAGTGGGGTCAGTACAATGCAACCACTTATTCAGTGGGATAATGAAAGATGCCACTAATTTAGTGGGATAAGAAATAAGACTACTTATTTAGTGGGGTAAGTAGCAAATAAACTCAAGAGCTAAGTCATCGATGGTACTACCAAACGGTGTTAACAATAAGAGCTCATTTGAAATAACCCCCTTACAATTTTTTTCAATTTTCACATCAACGACTTCACCCGTCAGCACTAGCAAAACCAAAACCAGCTGAGGAAAGTAACCCTACACCAAGAATGTTCACCAAGATCCCAATGATGGGTAAGGTGATAGCATATGGCGCCGAAGATTGTTAGCTTGTATAATAAAAATTGCTGGAAAGTACAAAGCTTATGCAACTCGACCACTTACTTAGCGGGAGTAGTTTGACAGCTCAACCGATCAACATGATGAAGAATTCAAGTACATGAAAAGTAAAGTATGGGCGGCTTGCCGATCCCTTCCGCTTGTTTAGTGGGCAGTACATAAATTGTTTAGAAAGTGAACTGGTAAAAATGTGATGTCTATTACTCAAGAAAGAGTACATTATATAGTAGTTACAAAGTACTATAGTAGCACTGTAGTCATTTAAGAAATGACCTACTTCTAACTACCTACTACAGTAGACAGACTAAATACATTAACTATTGATCATTAACTAAAGAGAGAAATATTATTCTAACACCCTCCCTTAATGGTCAATCTATCAACTACCCAAAAAAATAACAGAGAAGGCTGTCCCCTTCTTTGCATAACGCTTTTGCAACAAAATACAAGAGCCAGCCATTGACTTTGCCACTTGAGATGAGTCTGCCACCAACCCTTCCAGAAACTTCAGAATAACAAAAATTGATCATAGGACATCCAACCTAATGTAGGGTAACAAAGCTGTCCCTCCCTGAAACCAGAGACACACCAATAACAACTGCCACGATCTTGAAGATAAATCGGCAAACTATTGAAACTTTTGTAGATGAGCACAATGCTCCAAAACAGACTGCAATAAGACATATGTGTAGATGTTCGCCCCAACAACTCGAGGTGTGACCAAAACAGACTGCAGCAAACCACGATTTTTGAGGAAAAAATCGCAAAACCCTGAAACTAAAGTTTACAAAGCATCATTTTTTTTTCGAAGAAAACGGTAAAAAACCACAAAGGAATCCCACACATTTTGCAAATTACAAAAACCCAAACAAGTAGCTGGCACGAAATCCGAAATACAGATCAACATATAAAACATCATTTTTAAGGAAAAACAGTAAAACCCTTTTTAGAAACCAAAGAGCCCTCCCGAACTGCGAAAACCCTGACTAGGGCTTACAAGAGCAAACTGTAATGAGCCAACCCAATTTTTTCAAATTTTCAACGAACACACCAGCACAATAAGCACCCATTAAGGTTAGCTTAAACCAAAACCAGCAATTGGAAAGTAACTCTTTGCCAAGAATGCGCACTCAATCTCAAGATGAGAATGATGCTGTCATATGGCAAGAGGGTCGTTAGTAGCGTCTTGAAGTATTACAATGTTGAAAGTAAACTTAACGCCAAGAATGTGCTCTCCAACCCAAGGTGGGAATGGCGCTACCATATGGCGGAGGTACTATGAAAAGTAATGCAATGCTGCAAAGTAAACTCGACACCAAGCATGTGCACTCCAAACCCAAGACGGGAATGGCGCTATCATATGGTGGAGAATCTATTGATAACAATGTAGTGCTGAAAGTAACTCAATCATCAAGCATTTGCACTCCAAGCCCAAGGTGAGCAAGGTGCTATCATATGATGATGAGGATCTATGCAATACAATGAAGGACTGAGCAGGACCAGTCTCTTCCACAACCGTGGGAATTACAATAGATTGAGCAAAGACTAGTCTCTTCCACTAACGTGGGAAAATATGAAATTGCAAGAATTAAAATAGCTGAACAGTACTACTGTAGCAGCCTTACAATATGAGTTTCTCCTGCAAATATGATTGTATTTGAAATGTCTCAATGCTGCAATGAAGTATTATATCTCTTCTATCATCAAATGACTCAACCCACAAAAAACCCAACCTAAAAGATAAACTTCTACAATCTGATTTTGACAAACCAGCAACTGAAAATGCACAAATCAGCAACTACAAAACTCACTAAAATGCTCGTAACTTCTTCAAAACTACTCCAAATGACGTGAGACCAAGTGCAATGAACTCCTAGGAAGATGGCGATCAAGTTAGGACCAAGAAATGACTGCAACAACCACTCAATGAATTATCTAAACATTTGCCAAGAATGACGAAGTAGAGTGGTCTCAAGAAGAGCGACTTCTGCAAAATAAAATCCAAATCTTCATTTTAAAATCTGAAACTCTCCAAAAAGGGGGCGCCTAGGGATGACAATGACATATGCAAACTACCCAGAATAATATAAATTTTATTCTATGACTTATGAATAAAAACTACTTTCAGCTATGAGTGGACCAGCAACTCAAAAACTATCAAAACTACAAGAAACTCAAATACAATGTGCTCAATCTGCTCTCAAGAGTCAAGAACAACCATCATCTTAGTTAGTTGCTATCTTTCAAGCAAAAAACTAAGCCAAAGCTAGGAGGTATGCATTCCTCGAAGCAACTCACTCACCATTCCGGCAGCATAACAATGTAGTAGACAAGAGATGATCAAAATGAAGATCCAACCTCTCCTTTTATAGCTTTTGATAAGAACTTCTAGAAGCCTTGAGAAAGTGCTCCCAAATTAATTGAATTTCAAATCCACATTTCCATTTGTATTTGTATTTTATTTAATCTTCAATTATCTCCTTCCTTGGGCGTCCAAACATGAGGAGATTAATTTATTTTAATAAAATAAACTCTTCCTCCAAAAAGGTGTCCACTTCCTCAAGCATTATGTTTGACCTTAGAAATATTTAAAATAGCCTCTTGATGAGACGTCCACCCCTCAAGATCCCCTTTTTAAAACAACTTAAAGTCATACTGCTAGGCCAAGGGGTTAATGTGAAAATGTAACATTATTTTAATTAAAATAACTTATCTCACCAAAAATGGATCAAAAGGCCAAGAATCAACAATACCAACTGAACGGCCTAAAGAGGAAAGCCTGTTGAATTGATGCCAATTGAACTGTTGCCACAAATAGAATTTAGTAAAAATAGTAAATTTAGAAAGTTTCTCAGATCAAGGTGCATGTGATACCATTGTGAAGCTTTCTGAAAACCCAGAAAGAATCCACAATCCAAAATCCCAAACTCCAAGATGTAAACTTCAGAATCTTCAGAAGAAACCATCAAGCAGCCGGAAACCCTAATTCTGCCACTGACTAGCCTACAACACACCGAGGATAGGCTATCAATCACTTGAAAGTGTTGCTAAAAATGGGGACATTACACAAACCCTTAATTTTTGAGGAAAAAATTATAAACCCTCAAATTTCTTAGGTAGCTACTCATCTGTGACTGAGAGTTTGATGAGCATGACGGCTTCTCGGTTGCATTCATCCCATTTGTCCTGGTCCTTTCTGGCTACAGTGGGACGAGTTGAGTTCCCCAAAACGACTTGGTCGAGGCAGCAATATTCAAAGATCGTAATCATGCACTGCTTCCAGGTGTTGTAATTCTTCTCGTTAAACTTCTGGCTGCTTTCAAGCATTATATTTGTCAAAGATGCCGTAATGTACCTTGAGGTAAAACTGGTGAAGGCAAAAAAACGAAAACAGAAACAACACAAATTCAAAGCAGAAACCCTAGCATGGATTTTGAGGCACTTTGAAGACAAAACCCAGAAGATCTGAAGAGTACCCCAAAAATGTCGCTGAAAACCTAGGAAATTTCGACAACACCCACTTGCACAAATTTCAAGGCATGAAAAATGAGGTACCCAAAAAAATCTGAATACAACCTAGTTGAGATCTCGAAAAACACACTAAGAATTTGAAATCAAAATTTTTTTCTGACTTGAAGTGAAGGATAAAAACCCCAGTCGAGGCCATGGATGTGCAGAAAAAATGCGTAAAATACTGGAAATGGCCATGATTTTTAGAAAAAAATCCTAAAAAAAAAAAAACTGGCTGAGCTAGGGCATGATCTTCACAAAAAAAAAGTTCAGATTTAGACAAAAAATGCGACTTTAAACTGGTATTAAAAACTCATGACTTGCAGAGAGAAAATGCGTCAAAACCAGGTGATAAATTGTGCCTAGGTGAGTCTCAAAGAGCGATTGAAAGAGAACAAAATGCGTTTAGAAAAAAAAGCAAATTGTACCCAACAGAGGTTGCGCAGGAGAGAGAAGAAAATCGCAAGAAAAAAATGTGAAAAATGCTTCCTGAAGAACAAAGTCGCATGGTCAGTAATAGACACACGCCTAGATGAAATCTGAGCACCCCAAAATTGTGGCTTGATATAGGTAACAATTGTGGGTTTAGATCACACGAAAAAGCAACCCATGAATGACAAAAAAAACTTGTGATCTTCAGACTCAAAAAAAATCTAACGTGATAAATCATGAATTATAGATTTAAAAATGCCCTCCCAAAATCCTGGGCCCCTCGTGAGGGAGTCAGGCCCATACAAGCAACTTGGGATCTGATACCATGTTCAGAAAGTGAATTGGTAAAAATGTGATGTCTATTACTCAAGAAAGAGTACATTATATAGTAGTTACAAAGTATTGTAGCAACACTGTAGTCATTTAAGAAATGACCTACTTCTAACTACCTACTATAGTAGATAGACTAAATAGATTAGCTATTGACCATTAACTAAAGAGAGAAATATTATTCTAACATAAATGAAAAGCTGAAAGTAAATGGACAGCTAGGCCTGTCCCTTCCACTAATTGTGAGAATTACAATATAAAGTGCAAAAATATTAACTGACTGAATTAGTACTACTGATTTCAGTCTTACAATGAAAGTAATCGGCAAATTACAAGTAAGTTGTCCAATACTCTGCAAATGATATTATATGTTTTTCCAAACTTCACAAGCCTTCCAAACATGAAAAACCAGTCCAAAACCAGAACTACTACAATTTGATATAGAAAACCACACTCAGAAAATGCAAACCAACAAGATTGAAACACCCCAAAATGCTCCTAACTCAATGGAGACTCCACCGAATGACATGAAACTGAATGCATATGAGACCTAAGAGGAAAGTGCTCAAGATAGAATCAAGAAATAGTTGCAGAACACCTATTATTTATTGCATGCATTTCAAGGTGATGCTAGGCAAAGTATAGCCACCAAGAAGGGCAACAAGCTCTAGAAAAATAACCACTTTACCAAAAAATCTGAAATTCAAGGAGAAGGGGCACCTAGGGCATAGAAATGATTATAGCAAATACCCAGAATGAAATAAAAATCATATAATGATTTGCGAATGAAAACTTGCTTCAGCCATACATGAACCAACAACTTGAAAATCAAAAATAACTTCAAAAACTAATATCAATGATGCTCAATCCGCTATCTCTATGTGAGAAGCAGTCCCAATTCCAACTAGGTGTTATCTTTGAAACGCAAAATTGGATACTTGCTAGGAGGTATGCATTCCTCGAAGCCATAAGCTTGAAAGCATTTTCGCAACAATTTGATATGATAGACAATGGATGATCAAATGAAGAGGCAAGGCCTTGCATTTATAACTTCTCCAACCCAGAAATTCAAACTCCCTTTCCCTCCAAAAGGGGCGCCCAAATGAGATTCTCATTTCACTTCAATTTGCATTTGAATTCCAACCTTTGACTTCTTGACTTTAGGCGTCCAAACATAAGAGGAATAATACTTATCAAAATGCAAATATTTCATAACATAGGTGTCCAAGGTGATTAAGTAAAATATACCTTATACTCAAATATTTTCTCCAAGCTAGGCGTCCAAGTAGATAGGTGAAATACATTATCTTAAATATTTCTCCAAAAGTCATCCAAATATTTCACTTAAAATAATATCTCACCAAATATTAAACTTGCCAAAATAAGCATCACAAATGCTGGAGACCAAACTCAATAAACTGACTTGCCTGAAATAGCCTCTGAACTGGCCCTGATGAAACCCTGCTAAAAATAGCACTACTAAAAAATAGCACTTACTAAAAATAGCATTCTGCTAAAAATAGTGTGTCCAAATGCATTTTAACCACATTTTGAGCAGCCATCACAACTTACTAAAAATAGTAAGTCAGGAAGAGTCCTCTATTTTAGTTGCATGTCACACCAATACAAAGCTCTCTGAAAACCCAGAAGGAATCCATAATCCAAACTGCAAAACTCCAACATGCAAACCTCCAAAACTACCAAAGTATCCTCCTATGAAATAGGAAACCCTAATTTCTGCTTCCGACTAGCCTACGGGCCTCTGGGATAGGCTAACGGTCAACTGCACTGATCATTGCTAACAAGGGGACATTACATCATTATAATTCAGTCTTACGACAACATAAGACTGATGCTACAATGAAAATGATGGTATGAACTTGATTCAATCCACCACAATGATACCCAACAATATGAATAAGTTAGCCCTTGCTAAGGATGAACAAGTATACCTCAATTATGACACCTAGGAGTATGAAATAGGTTTGCAAGGCAACTAAATTAGGTCTGATATGAAACAACAGGTATACACACAACACGCTAGCCAAAGAGCTCCCCAAAACACTAAAGATCACTCTAGAACTGTTTTCAAGGCCTATAAAGGTCTAGGCGACGCCTCAAGAGCTCAAAAGATAGGTTATGTGGGGTGGTTCCCCTCAAGAATTCATACACACCCTTTCAAGGAATGTACGACCTCCTAGAGGGGTGATCAGCTCCCAAATATCAAAAACTCCACAATAGGACCTGCAATCAGTCACAACCTCATCGCCCAAGCAATGAAAATCATTGGTCAAATACGTAGAAAAAGTTTTCTTAAGCTTCAACTAGCATTGACACAAAGGTGGTACAACCAGGCCTTAGGAATAGTATGACGTAGCAATGGAAAACTCTCTGAAAACTTCACAAATGAATTTGCATATCACTGGACCAGCTGAAAAAATACTAGCAAACAAATCTCCTCAAACAACCTCATACTAATAAACCATGAAAGAAAAATTCACCATGAGCTCCAATGGTGATTCAGAAATGAAGCCACACCAGTCTAGCTAGGGAGTGTCTTTCAACTACGAAACTAGAACCAACTTTGAGGATTTTTGTCCTCAAAGCCTTGAAGGATCCAAACTCAAACCAACAAATGAAATTACCCCCTTAGTTTTTTTTTGATTTTTAACACAAGAACTTCACTTGTTAATGTTAGCTTAATGAAAGATAAGCAATTAGGAATGCAACCCTTCACTTTCTGATCACCTAGATCCCGAAGTGGGCAAGGTGAGAGCATACGGTGTAACAAGATTTGTTAGCTATAACTGAAAAAGCTGGAAATATAATGATATTGGTGGAAAGCCAACCAATATAGAAAATGAAAGTACTTAGGTGGCAAGCCAACCTCTTTCACTTTTCAGCGGGCTACAAGGAAAAGTAAATGGAAACGAAATGCTTAGGTGGCAAGCCAACCTCTTCCACTTTTTTAGTGGGTAACAAAGGAAACAAGGTGGCAAGCCAGCCTCGATGAAAGTAAAGAACAAAATGAAAGAGCTGACGACTATTGAATCAACATTACAATATTAAGTTCTTGTACAATGAAATGAGATATTCTTATCAACTTGAAAGCCCAAATGATAGACAATATTCACCAAGGCAAATACAAAGATAACCATCAAGAAAATATGACAAAATGAAGGAAATACTAGGTCTGATACAAAATTGCAGCGTTTTGATTTTTAACCAACAAGCCCTAGAAACACCAAATGCTCGTATCTCCCTCAAATCTTCTTCAAATGACTCCAACCGAAAGCAAAAGATGCCTAGATGCTAGGTCCAATCTCCAATAGCCAAGACAACCCAAACAATACTTATTATTTTGAAACGCATCCCAAAGCAATAAGCTGCAAATGGTATGGCCTTCTGAGAAGGGCGACCTGCAAAACTCAAACAACCTAAAATCACTAAAATAGGAGCATAGGGACACCCAAGTGATAGTAATCTAATGAGCTAGTACCACAAAAATCGCTCCACTCCTCAGAAAGATGTCAGTCAAAACGTGCTACAGCCATACTCTAAACCAACAACATGAATACTGAAGAAAACACATGAAAATGAGCATAAAGTTAAAGCAAACTCACTACCACACCAAAATTAGAAAACACTGAATAAAGTGATCTCCAATGAAGCTCTATCTGCAACCTTAGAGTGAAGAAGCGGTCTCTGATCAGCTAAGAGAAATCTCTCATACTGGTAACTGATGAAGGCTAGGAGGTATGCAAAGCCCGAAGCAAGAGTTCTAAAACAATTTTAGCAGCACTTCGTTATCATAAGCAATGGATACCAAATGAAGAAGCAAGGCCCTGTATTTATAACTTTTCCAACCTAGAAATTTGAATCACCTTTTCCTCCAAAAGGGATGCCCAAGAAGGAGATTAAAATATTCATTTTAATTTGCATTTGACCAACTTGACTTTGGGCGCCCAAAATGATTTAACAATTTAAATTTTAGCCAAAGCAAATATATTTCCAAATGTGGCGTCCAAAAGAGAAGCCCAACTTAAAAACAACTTGAAGTAATGAGTCTAGGCGTTAGGGTCCGAAAAGGAAATATTAAAACATAACTTAAGTTGCCACCTTCCAAAATAGGCTCCAAGAATTGTGGAGACACTACATAAATGGCCCTGCTAGAAATAGACACTGAATATTGAATTGCTACTAAAATTGCATTGCCAAAAATAGCACTTACTAAAAATAGCATACTTCTAAAAGTAGTAAGTGATTCCAAACCTCGTTAAGGAAAATCGGGCAGTCGTTGTAATTTATTAAAAATAGTAAGTCCAAAAATGTCATCTAATGAAAATGCATGTTATACCATTTTGAAGCCCTCTGAAAACCCAAAAAGACCCATAAATACCACTGCAAAACTCTTGCATGCAATCCCCTGAAAGCTTAGAAGAAACCTCCTAGAAAATAGGATACCCTAATTTTCACTTTCGACGAGCCTACAAGCATCCGAGATAGGCTAACAGTCATTAGATGAAACTATTGTTGAGAAGGGGACATTACAACATCACTTTGTTGTCACAACTTAATCTCCCCAATGAGCACCTTGCATCCTTTTGTAGCCCTTACGATGAAAAATCCTGAATCAACTTAATCCAATTCTCAGCATCAATGAGGTATGGAGGCACTGGATGAATGAATGAGGCCATTTTGGAGACTTTCTAAAAATAAACGTGCTCTTTAAGTTTGGAGATCACCTAGATCGTTTGGTCATACTGCAGAGAGTGTCATTCAAGTTAGAATCATCTCCTGGGCTCAAAGCCAACACAAGAAACCAAGAACTGTTGCCACTACATCCTCCAAGGATCTTGGGGCCCCCTTGCCTTACCACTTAGCCTACAGGAACTTTGGAAATAGGCTAATGGTCACTAAACAAATTAGGTTTGAGAAGAGGACATTACATTTACTCTACGAAAAACAACATCATATTAGAGCTAGACTAAAACATAGTTTATAAGTGTGGCCGTCAAGGGGATGTTGGAAGAATACAAATCCACGTCTTTAATAGAAAAGGAGATGGTAGTTCTAGTGGTAGAGCATCTCTACCAAGAATAGTCATGAGAAGGTCCCATGTTTGAGTTCTAGACGGTTCATGGAAAATAAAATTCATGCTTCCATATCATAACTTATTCATAGGGGAACATGACAACTTTGTGCCTAAATCTTCCCAACTATCACTAGAGCCAATGTAATGTCCCCTTCCTAGCCTATTTAGTCATTCTCGTAGGCTAACGGGGTTTGGTTAGGGAACTTTGGTGACTGTTTTTACAACATGGTGTGGCAGGGAGATGTGTATTGCCCTTTTCTGGAGTGTTTTTGGTGATTTCTTCCTTACTATTTCTTAGTAGTGTCAGTGGGAGCAGTTGATATCGATATTTTAATGATTAATTGGTCCGATGCAATTATTTTAAATAACATAAAGTTATTAATGTTAAATTAAATATTTAACTTATATTGTTTTATAAAGTTGCTTTATTAAAGGGACTATGGGAGACGTAAGGAAATTTATAAAGTGAAATTTTTAAATTTAAAAGGTGTGGACCTTTTTATATTTGGGCGCCACATTGAGGAGTTAAAAATAATGTTTAAATATTTAAAAAGTGAAATGCCAAAGGGGGGCGTGGGGTTTTGGCATGTTATAAAAGGGCACTATTTGATATTCATTCATTCAGGTTGACTTTGATATGAGAACACTTCTATTGTTGGAAGAGCTTTCTTCAATAGGGTTTGTGGGAACGAAATCCCTCGTAGGTGACATCTCTGACATTGGTGAAAGATCCAATCTTGGGGATTGATGGTGATTACCATTCAAGAATCATTGTTGGGCTTTATTGTGAAGTTTTGAAGACTTTTAGTTTTGAATCTTTGGAGTTTGCTCTTGAATATTGAGCAGTAGGGTTGTGAAGTTATTTGGAAATCAGAAAATCTTCTTGCTGATTGACCCTTTCCATAACAAGCCATACCACCTCTTCATTGCATTTGCAAACATTATTTGGCGACTTATATGGTAGACGGAGCAATGGCTGGGTGAAGAAGGGTTAGGTGTTGGGATTTGAGGTAGATTGGCAGACTTTAATTTGCATTTCCAGCTTTTTCTTGGGCCATACCATTCCTAGCTTGGACGTGGGAACTCGAGAGCAATCCTAGGGTTTGGTGCTCTTTCTACCTCCATTTGGTGGCGTCCAACTCTTAGTTAGTGAACAGTATACTTCTAAAGTGTTTTCTAGCTATTCCTTGGTTGTGGCGTCCCAATTTGAGGGTTCCAGTTTGCTGTTTTCAACTACAGCCCCTTGACGAAGTTGCCAACGTTTTTTAGGTATGTTGGAATTAGATATGTAATGGTATTTTATGAATTGGGTTGTTGTAATTGAGAAAGATCAATATTTTGATTGTAATACAAATTCGGATTTTTTGCTCATTGTAGCTTTGGAAACTGTGAAGTTTCTGAGTTTTGTATTTGCTGCAAGTTATTATAGTTTCTGCACTTTATTTCCCTTTGCAAACTATCAAAACAAACCAAAAACACAAAAAATAAAAAATAAAAAATAAAAAATCCAAGGCAGACAGGGCAGCATATTACAGTGGTATCAGTGAATCCTACCATCCTGAAGGGGTTTTGTGAAAAATAGTGTATGACAGTGGGTTGAATGAGTAATGCAGCCATATACTCATCATTATAATTTGAGGAGAAACAAATCCATCGCAAGCATTGAGAATCAACTGGAGTTAGATCCCTTTGCAAGCATAGAAATGGGTGACAGAGAACAACCATAGGAACCTAGCACTAGGGAGATGTTGAATGATTTGGCTAGAGGGCAGCATGAATTGCAATAGAGTTTGGTGCAGATGATGACGTTAATGAACCAACGGTTGCTTGGGGACAATAACAATAATCAAGGAAATAAAATTGGAAACAATGGGGATCACAATGAGGGCAACAACGGGCATGGTAGGAGCAATGGCAATGGTGAGAATTTGGCGTATGATAAAGGCACAAATTCGCAGGGTAGAACTAGGACAGCTAATTCTACGCCCCTAATGCCAAACTTCTAGCTGAGAGTTAATAATCCTCGTGTAGAGGAAGAACCCACCCAACAGGAGCTACAGGATCAAATTCTACAAGATTGGAGAGATCCAGGGATGGAGTTTCAGGCTAAGATGTCCTATGATTACATGGACCTTAGGTTGAAACACATACCATAGAGGGGTGGTATACAACACCATCAAGAGTTATAGTAGAAGGTTGGTAAGCTATCCATTCCTTACTTTGATGGCTCGGGGAAGACCACAATGAGGGCATGGGTTCAAAAGTTGGACACATATTTTCAGCTCAACCCAATGCAGGAGGACAAAGCTATCAAGTATGCAGCTATACACTTGGACGGTAGCGCGCATGAGTGGTGGCACCATGGCATGATAGAAAGGTCATGACCAAATTGATTCATATGCTGAGTTCATAGAGAGGCTAATAGAAAGGTTTGACAGGAAAGACCTAGAGTTGCATTTCAAAGAGTTGGCTCAGCTCAAATGGGGTTCTGTGGAGGCATATGTGGCTGAATTTTAGAGACTTTTAGTGTTAGTCACAAAGATTCCAGAGAGGAGGCTTATTGTGCTTTTCATGGATGGCCTTCAGATCCCTTGCGAGGTTGGATTAAGGCCCTTACTCCATCTTCATTACAGGAGGCCATTAAGAAGAAACTTCTACTCTTTGAAGCAAACTTCAGTCTAAGAGTTTTCCCCAAAAGGACAAGGATAAGAAATCTTTTCATAAAGAGACATACCAACCATGTCATGAGACTAATAGGTTGGATAATGAGCAGCTAAATGACCTTCATAGGAAGAAATTATGCTTCCATTGTAGAGAGACTTGGGACCCATCTCACAAATATAGTGTGAAGGAGAAAGCAAAGAAAATAGAATATTTTTCTGCTGATGAAACAACATCAGAAAAATTAGATCAGCAGTCTGATTCAGAGAGTAGTTGTAATATCGCTGAATTGCACCTAGGGGCAATTCCATATTTTGGCATCTTTGCCTAGCATTTATGACGCCTTGCAACATTAATGACAAAATTCCATGGGTCGGAATTTAGCGATTCTGACTCCATGCGGACTTGTGGCTGAGCAGTAGAAGCCTGGTGACACATTTCTCGAGAATCTAGGCTTTGGATGCACACGCGGTGCGTAGACGTCTACGCGGCGCACTAATGTCCTGTCGGTTTTCCGAGTCGAAAATGTTGAACCTGGAATAATAACCCTTGAGACATGTGTCCTAGCGGTTACATTTTGAAAGTAAAGACTCTTTGCCGCCCTTGCAAGCATTAAAAACCCCTTTTTGGCTCTCATTTGGGGGTTGGAAGACATCACTCAAGCTTTCTTATTACTTGCTCCAATTCAGAGTTCTCTTCACTTTTGATAGCAGTGCTCTCACAAGCGAAGCCATGCCAGACTGAGGTCCTTCCAACAATAGCAGCAACTCTCAAGCAAGCACTCAACGGTGCGTCCGTGTGCTCCGGAGAGGGTCTAGGCTTGTGGGTAACGCTCTCTCTCTCTCTTTCACTTTCCCTTCCTATTTGTTCACTTAGTACCTCGTGGTGCAGGTTCTACTCCTGAGTGGGTATTGCTTTCACCACACACTTCTTGTGGTGCGGGCTCTACTCCTAAGCATATATTGCTTTCACCACACGCTTTACTTCTTTTACATTCCTTTCCAACTTGGCTGTCCGTGGAGGTGGGAACACCAAAATGGGGGTCTGACTGAGGCAGGCCCTTAAATAGCCACCCAACAACTTTCTCTTGATTCTTTTGTGTGTAGGTTACGAAAAGGAGCTCAGAGTGAAAATCCAAATGTCCAGAAAAGGGTGAGCTCTCTTCAAGCCTTCTTGCACTCGTTTCAAGTGTCTGGTTTCCGAACTAGTCATTTCGTTCAATACGCTTTTGACTTGAGCTTAGAAGTGAAGTCTATTTCTGTACTCTCGAGTTCTTGAATCCTTTGTCGCTTGGGACGCCAACGTGCCGCACTGGCATCCTGAAACTGCATTGATGTCTTTTGGTTGAGAGCTCCCTCTTTTGAGACAAGAATCTTTGGTTTTCGCTCTCTCAGGGTCCGTGACAATTTTTTCCCAAGGCATATCTGAGTCTTAGTTCTTTATCTTTTTGCTAATTCATTCATTTTGAGGTGTATAAGGGTAGTTCATTCCCTGGTGATCTCTCGAGAAAGGAGAGACCCATGTGCAGTGAATCCCTCTTATATCATAGTAATGAAGAGGAAAACTCATTAGAAGAGGAGCCCAAAAGTGATGGTACCATTGCCCAACTCTTTAGTATCCAAAAGGCAGTTACATTCAAAGTTAGAGGGACATTGCAGGGGCAGTGAATCATAGCGCTAATGATACAGGAGCCACTCATAATTTCATTGATGAGGGGTTCGTGAATAGAAGGCTGCAAATGGGAGAACACGAGGGGTTTAAGGTCATGGTAGCTGATGGGTACAAACTCTCTTGTACCTATAAGATCTCTAATTTGAGTTTACAGTTGGGGGGGTATGAGATGAATGATGAATTTTATGTTGGTTAACATTGGGGATACCGATATAGTGTTGGGGATGCATTGGATGAAGTCCCTTGTGGAGTTCTCTTTTAATCTGCAGAAGATGGAAATGAAGTTTGAGGCCAATGGGAAGAAGATAGTGCTTAGAGGACTATCAGATGGGAGGCATAGAGTGGGGTCCTTCAAAAGAATGGAACGGTTAATCAGACATGAGCAGGGTGAGTGGGCAACGGAGTGTCTCATCATGCCTATAGTTACAGATTAGCAGAAGAGCAATTACCATCCAAACATCCAAAAGTTGATATCATAGCATAGCATGGTATTTGGGAGCATTCCTCCTAGAGTGCCACCAAAGAGACCAGTAATTACCACACCTTACAGGCATCCTAAGAGACATAAGGATGCAATAGAAAAGGCAATTAAGGAGTTATTGGAGATGGGGCACATTAGACCCAACAAAAAGACATTTGGATCAATAGTTGTGTTGGTAAGGAAAAAAGATGGAACAATGCGGATGTGTATAGATTATAGGGCTTTGAACGAAAAGACAATTAAGAGCAGGTATCCCATTCCGTGGATAGATGAGTTGATTGACGAGCTACATGGGGCTTGTTATTTTACCAAGATAGATTTGCGACCAGGGTACCATCAAATCAAGATGAGGAAAGAGGATATAGAGAAGTCAACTTTCAGATGCCACTTTGGACACTTAGAGTTTTTGGTGATGCCTTTTGGGTTGACTAATGAACCAGCTACTTTCCAGAGTTGTATGAACCAGGTGTTTAGGAAACAATTGAGGAAGTTTGTCTTAATATTTCTTGATGACATCTTGATATTTAGTAAAACTTGGGAGGAGCATCTGAGGCATCTTGAGCATATTGGAGAGTGAGTCCTTGTACTCCAAGGAGTCCAAATGTGATTTCGGCATGGCAAAGCTTCTCTATCTCGTGCATATCATTAGTGCATAGGGAGTGAGAGTTGATCCCGAGAAGATCACGACTATTGTTGACTAGCCTACTCCTACGAATCTCACTTAGCTTAAGGGATTATTTGGTCTGTGCGGGTTTTATAGGAGGTTTTTTAGGGGTTTTTCACAAATTGCAGCCCCACTTACAAATTTGGCAAAGAAGGGGGAATTTGAATGGTTCGATTCAGCACAAAAGTGTTTTGAGCACTTCAAGTAGTTGATGTCCTCATGTCCGGTATTGGCAATACTTGATTTCTCCAAACCATTTGAGGTGGAGTGTGATGCTTCAAGAGAGCACCTTGGGGTAGTCTTGATGTAGGAGAAGCATCCCATAGCATTTGAGAGTAGGAAATTGAGAGGAGTGGAGAAGAGCTGCTCTATCTACGATAGAGAGATGTTGCCTATCATGCATGCATTAGCCAAATTAAGGCCATATCTAGTAGGGGCAGATTATCATCAAAATGGACCATAATAGCATCAAATATTTTATGAACTAGAAGGATCTCAATGATAGGTAACAAACGTGGGTTAGTTGACCACAAGCATATGACTTCGACATTGTATATGTCAAGGGGAAGAAGAATGTAGTTTCTGGTGCACTTTCCAGGAGTCCACATTTATGTTCTCTGGTTGAGATTGCTGCTAAGAGGAGGGAGTTGATTTCAGTAGAGTTTGCTAAGGATTCTTGGGCAGTAGGGATCGTAGAGGGCACTATTCACGATGATAGGTATACAATGCTCAATGAGTTTATCATTCAAAAGGAGAGGATCTATTTAGTGCCTACTTCATAGCTTAAGGGGAAGATATTGAGGACATTTCATGATGCGCCCTTGGCTGGTCACCCTGGTTTCTTCAAGACTTACAGGAAAACCTAGGAAAGATTCACTTCAAAGGGACTTAAAATTGAAGTCCTCAAGTATGTGAGAAAGTGTCCTACTTGCTGGTAGAATAAGAATGAGCACTCTTATCTGGCTGGTTTACTTCAGCCCTTGCCCTTTCCCAATCAGAAATGGGAGTGTCTCTCCATGGACTTCATCACTGGGTTGCCTAAGGTGCAAAACAAGGATTGCATATATGTGGTGGTTGATAGGTTAACCAAATTTGCACTCTTTTCCGCTATTTTAATGACATACATTGCAGCTCAGGTGGCTGATTTATTTTTCAGGGAGATTTTCAGATTGCATGGGATTCCCAAGAGTATAGTGAGTGATAGGGACAAGTTCCTAAGTCTCTTTTGGTAGGAACTTTTCAGGTTGAGTGGGACAGAGCTCACTCCTAGCATGAGCTACCACCCACAGATAGGCAAACAATGATAGTCAACAAATGGGTGGAGGGGTATCTCAGGAATTATGTATCAGGGCAGCAAAGATCTTGGATCAAGTGGCTGCAAATTGGTGAATACTACTATAATTCCACTTATCACATGTCCATTGGGATGCCACTTTTCATCGCTCTTTATCGATGTGAGGCACCTAACTTTTTGGATTTGTTTTCTGGAGATAGTAGAGTGCCTAAGGCTAGAAATTTGTTGCACAAAAGTTAGGATGTCATGAAATCTTTGAAGGAGAACTTGCAACAAGCCCAAAATCAATAGAAGTTACATGCTAATGAACATCATGTGGAGCACATTTTTGATGTTGGGGACATGGTGTATATGAGGCTTCAGCTTTATAGACAATCTTCTTTCAAGAAGAGTGGTGTTGAGAAACTTAATGTAATGTCCCCAATTTTAATTAGGTTAGCATTGTAATTAAATAATTAATTTCTATGTTGTCGGAAAAGATTAAAATAAAAAGACAACTTGAATTAATGATTTATTGTTGCAAATTAACTTAAGTTTATAAAAGCTAAATAAATTAAATAAGTTACTTTTGGAAAGAATTAAATTTAAAAGGGAAAAGGAGAAAACAGGAGAAGTCAAGAAGACAGGAGGAGTTACAGAGAAGAGAAGGATAAAAGTTTGTAGGAGGGTTATTGCTGGTATGCTTGTTTTGGATTTTGGGAGAACGGTTTTGTGTTGGTTGAACGAAGTTCGCCACAACCTTTTAGGGGACGAAAACCCTTTGAGAGAAGATCAACTCCGGTGGTGAAATTATGCACCCTAGTTGATACTGGCGGAATCACACAAATTTCATAGTTGGTTTTAGTGATTGAAGTTGTTGAAATTGGTGATGTCTTGTTTCGAGACATTTTAGAATTCGAATAACGATGCCACTAACATTTGAAGGAGATTGAGTATATATTCTTTCTGATTATGCTCTACAAATCATCACATAATACAAGCTGGGTAGGATAACAAGGCAGACGAAATGATTCTATGAGTGTCCATTGCTTAATTATGAACATTTCAGAAAGGAAATATTAAGCATATTATGAAGAAGATGATGGGCGTTCAATATAAAGAATGCATGATTTATATGGAATTGAGACTTTAAAATGAAAAGGGTTAATCCAAGCTTTCTGCAATAGCTTAAGTGGAGGTGATGTAGAGTATGTGGAGTCCTTAATATATATGCCGATGTCTATATTTTGGGTGACCCGATATGGAGGATGCATGTCATTGAAAGGAGTTGAAGAAATGTGAATTGACCAGCAAGGAATGAGTTAGAAAGTTATCGAGAGAACCTTGTAATTACAGGGGAAAGCTTCATATTTTATGGTGAAAGGAATTTTTTATATATCATGTAGATTGGAATTAGGAATGCTAACAATGGACGAAATACATGGAAGTTTAATTGCTATTCTTGATAAATGTGGTATCCTAAACTGAACGGGACTTTAATAGGTGGAGTTTCGAATGCATATTTTAGATAATTCAAATTTTATTTGACCTGGACTAAGCAAAGGAAACCACATTTGCAAGAAATTGTGGGGGTTATGAAGGGATATAAGAGGACACCATATTATTAATTGCCACATAATAGTATACTGGGTGAGCTATTGTGGGGGTAAGGCAATGAATATCTACGAACAATTAAGGCAAGCTAGAAATTGAGCAATGTGCAAGACATAATGTCAATTCCTCTTCCACCGAATATTTTAAATAAGTCGGACTGCTGCTTTGGAGGGGTGTCATTCAATTAAATAAGTTGAGTTGTTTCCGTGTTTCTTCTAAGGGAGCCATTCTAGGTGAAGGTTATCAGGGGGTTGTAATCATTCTTATAGGTCAGCATTATATCTTTTATATTGTGTGTTAATTGGAACTGATTGTCGAATCAAATATTAAAAATAAATTACTAGAAGTTCTTTGATATCTTCTGATAAGAAGTTTGTATGTAAATCTGAACTGGAGAGTATTTCTTGTTGATATTGTTGTGGATTTAATTATCAATTTTTGGAAGGAAAAAGTTTAAATATTTGTTCAGGCTCAATTATCTAAAATTGTTTGACCAATTGCCCATTTGTTGAAATCCTGAAAGAGTACTCAATATTACTTATATTTCCAAAAAAGAAATAATCAAAATAGTTCAAAACAAGGTAGGTCATTACACAAGCCCAGATTTTATGGTCCTTTTACGGTGTCTAGGAGGATTGGGGAGGTCACCTATGAGCTTGAGTTACCAACTAGTAGTAGGGTTCATAATGTATTTCATGAATCCAAGCTTAAGAAAGCGTTAGGACACAATGTGATTTCATCATCAGAGTTGCCAGCTCTTGATGAGGAGGGTAAGTTGATTTTGATTCCTGTGGCCATTATAGATTTCTGAGAGCAGACTCTTTAGAGGAGGGTTATTAAGGAGTATTTACTCAAGTGGAAGAATTTACCTGTGGAAGGTGCGACGTGGGAAAATGAGCAGATTCTACAACATCTAGAGTTGAGATTTGTTTGAGGACAAACAATCTTGGGAAGGGCAGACTGTAATGCCCCCTTCCTAGTCTATTTAGCAGTTTGGCAGAGTTAGCCTATTTAGTTGTTCCCATAGGCTAACGGGGTTTGGTTAGGGAACTTTGGTGACTGTTTTTCCAGCTTGGTGTGGTGGGGAGTTGCATAATGCCCTTTTATGGAGTGTTTTTGGTGATTTCTCCCACACACTTTTTTTAGTAAGTCAGTTTCAGCATTGATGAAGCCAATTGTAAATCTTGCTATTTTTAGCAGTGTCGGTGGGAGCAGTTGATATCCATATTTTAATGATTAATTGGTCTGGTGCAATTATTTTAAATAACATAAAGTTATTAATGTTAAATTAAATATTTAACTTATGTAATTTTATAAAGCTACTTTATTAAAGGGACTATGGGAGACATAAGGAAATATTATAAAGTGAAATATGTAAATTCAAAAGGTGTGGACCTTTTTATGTTTGGGCGCCACATTGAGGAGTTAAAAATAAAGTTTAAATATTTTAAAAGTGAAATGCCAAAGGGGGGCATGGGGTTTTCGCATTTAGGTTGATTTTGATATGCGAAAACTTCTATTGCTAGAGGAGCTTTCTTCAGTAGGGTCTGTGGGTACGAAATACCTTGTAGGTGACATCTCTGACATTGGTGAGAGATTCAATCTTGGGGATTGCCATTCAAGAATCACTCCTGGGCTTTATTGCAAAGTTTTGAAGACTTTCAATTTTGAATTTTTGGAGTTTGTGCTTGAATATTGAGCAGCAGGGTCTTGAAGTTATTTGCAAATTAGAAAATCTTCTTCTTGCTGGTCGACCCTTTCCAAAACAAGCCATACCACCTCTTCATTGTATTTGCAGATATTATTTTGCGACTTATATGGCATACGGAGCAATGGATGAGTGAAGAAGGGTCAGGCGTTGGGATTTGAGTCAGATTGGCAGACTTTAATTTGCATTTCCAGGTTGTCCTTGGGCCATACCATTCCTAGCTTGGATGTGGGAGCTTGAGCAGCAGGGCGCTTAGGGTTTGGTGCTCATTCTACCTCCATTTGGTGGCGTCTAGATCTTAGTTAGTGAACAGCAGACTTTGAAAGTGTTTTCCAGCTATTCCTTGGTTGTGGCATCCCAATTTGAGGGTTCCAGCTCGCTGTTTTCAACTACAGCCCCTTGACAAAGTTGCCAATGTTTTTTGGATATGTTGGAATTAGATATGTAATGGTATTTTATGAATTGGGTTGTTGTTGTAATTGAGAAAAGATCAATATTTTGATTGTAATACAAATCTGGAATTTTCTGCTCATTGTAGCTTTGGAAATTGTGAATTTTCTGTGTTTTGTATTTGCTGCAAGTTATTATATTTTCTGCACTTTATTTCCCTTTGCAAACTATCAAAACATTGCAAAAAGCACAAACCAAAAACACAAAGAAAAACCATGGCAAACAGGGCAGCATATTACAGCCAAGACTTAAAAACCAATGGTTTTAGTTTCTCCCTTTCTCTAAATTGAGTTATCCAATTATTTCTCATCTCTCTCTCTATATATATATTCCTAAAAGGTTTTCTTTATGAATCCTAAATAATTTTCATACAACTCAACATGCATTATCTACGTAACACAGCAAATAAAACCAAGTCAATTCTTGAAGCGAAGAGAAGCATGTGGGTAAGATCCACGGTAAAATGCAATAGGTTGTGGTAAGCCAAGGGATAGGAAGGTTAACTCTGAGGTAGCATGATGTTATGAGGTAAATGTATGTGGAGTTGTTGCTTCTGGGGCATAGGCTCAGTTATTAATATATTATCCTTTTGGCTTACTTAAGGAGAGAATTTTCTTGTAACACAGTTGTTAGGTTGATGAAATTTTCTGTACATGATCTTCTGTAAGGTGTGTTTCTCCAAACAAAAAGAACTCTGATATGGTAATGACAATGGGACTGAAAATTTAAACAAACACAGAATATTGCATGGAGAAAATCACACATGGTAAACACATTGTAGTATGGATAACATGACACTGAAAGGAAAAGTCTAATTTATGCATGATTTGAGAACACAGTGCCCTTTATAAACTTGAGCAACAATATATTGATAAGATCTACTTACAGTACATTGATCAGATGGCATATCAATGATATGGTCTCTAGCAGGGATACACTATGAATAGGTGTCAAGGAGGAATGGGCGCAACATTTTGCTTGGCCCAGCCAACTGGAACAACCCAATGAACAAAATTTAAAGAACACTCCCACTGCCAATCCAAATATTTAATAAACACAATACTGCACTCCTTTTTATTCATTTATAATGAGTATTTATTATTAATAATGATGCCGTGAAGAGTGAACATAGTGCTTATTTCTCCTGTTTGAAAGATGCCCTTTTCAGAATCTTGCCCTTCAATTCAACGGTGCAACTTCTGTTTAATGGAAGAAGGAATTTCTACATACAGTACAGCAATTTAGAAGACATTTGTTATAATTGTTTTGTATTTATCTAGTAACTAATTTTCTCCTTAATTGTTAGAATTCAAAGTAACTCCAATGAAGTTGGGAATCTGTCTTTTATAATTAATTTCTAGAGTTTGTTTGAGGCTTGCGAAGATTTGCCTGGTTGGTAGGATAAATTCAGTTTTTTATTTTCATAAATCCAATTACATTAATGATAAAAGTCAACTTAAATATTTAAAAGATTTTTCTTTTTTTCTTTTAATTTATTTTTTATTATCAAACACACTAACTGCCAATTGTCTTTTTAATAACTGGTTTCTTACATACGTCATCCAGCAGGCAAAGGGATTTGGAATTTAAAATGTATATTCATTATTTTTTTGTCTTTGCAGTAGAATCGGAATCAATTGCAGCTCTTTCTGTTGGATATGTGCATAATATTTCAAATATGGGACAATGTACCTTATTTCAAGAAAGCATGATAGTCAACTTGACAGAAGAACAGGTTTTTAGCCTTTCCTTGTTAAATTTAGCTTTGTTTTGTTTTGCTATTGCATAATTCCATATCAAGAATTCCTTTTCTTTGAAGGACTATTTTTTTTCCTAGTAAGCTGACTTTGCAGATTTCTACTTACCAAAGCACTAGGACAGTGAAAAGGAAGTTATCTTTTAGACCTCAAGTTAGCAGCATAGGAGATTAATCAAATTATTGTTGAAGTAAGGTTTGAAACACAAAGGCTTGGCATACCATCAAATCTAGAGTTTCATCAAAATCCTTTAGCAAAATGTAGACTTGAAGTAGGGTTCATCACGGCAGAGTTTTAGTGAATTCAACATGGTCAGGGTTTAAGTTTCATGTCATCAGTGGGTTTGTTGTGGGACTGTCATTAGATTCATGCTCACAAAGTTAGCCATATGTCAAAGATTCCAGAAGATTCAATAGTTTTGAGTTCATAATATTTTAGATTCCTAGATGGTCATTCATGGGCATTTGTTTTTAGGCATCAAACACATTGGGCAATTTTCAACTTCAGTAGTGGCTAATTTTGGGGGATGGAATAGAGTCTAATTTTAGCCTTTTTTTACATTCTTTTTTAATCAAAAAAAGTGCATACAAAACTTTGAAGGAATAGGAAGTTACATCATTACAACTATACAAGATTTAATTAAAATTTATGTAATGTGCATAGATTATAATTTGAGATCTTGTATAGTGTGCATACTAGAAAATGTGTTGTACAGTTCATATTGTGAATTCCATCTAAGGTTTTAGTCTAGGTTTAGTTAGATCTCAAGGAACTTCTCCATATAATTTGAAGAGCAGTTTTATTGTATGTGCTGTTCTGTTTTGTTTTGTCCTAAAAGGACAAATATAATGGTAAAATATTTTAGGTAAGCAATGAAATCATATGCTAACATCCTGAATACCATGTTTAGATACAAATCCACCCTATGGTCTATATTCTTTTGTATGCATGTTGCCAAAAGATGAAAGAGATGATTAATTGTTCTATCTTTTGGTGTTGTATCATGTGGCAGCCCCCTATTTGGCTCGTTTATGTTGGGCTTGAAAAGACATTCCCTTCAATAACATGCAGTAGGATGTGTTAGGGATCGATAGGAGCTTAAGGAACACAATAAATTCTAGCTATGGATCAGAAGGGAAGCATTGGTTATGGGGCATACCACTATCCATATTGGAAAAACTTTGAACAAAGTATAGACATGCACCCTCTAGTGGAAATGGAAGGGATTTGGTGTAATGAGCCTAGCCTAAGCTGACTCAATAACTCTTCTTTTGCTGCCTTGGGAATTTTGTCAAACAGTTGGTGTGCAAGCCGATATAGGCTGATAAGAACTTCTGATTGATTTGTTTTGACTTCCTTGCTATCAATGATGTTTCTTGAATGTTTCCAATGATATCAATGATTTCCAATGACAACTATGAATGTCTCTAAGATGAAATGCAATTGTTTTAATGCACTTTTGATGTATATAGATGACTGAAACTACTTGCAATATGAAGGTACAACAATTAGAAATTATGAAAAACACTTTGGATGCAACCTAAGATGGCATTTATGCACTTACAACCAAGTAGCATTAATACAAACACTTGGTATGCAATATTATAACTTTATTTATGCCAAAAGAGAACCTTACAGCCAATTGGCATTTTGTCAAACAATTGGCATGCAAACTAATAAGCTGATCATGAATAATATAAACAAACTCAATTACAATAGTATTTGACCAACAACTTATATCTCCTTTGCAATAAAATGTCTAATACAATGATGCTATGAATTGGTCAGGACTCTTGGCTTACAATTGTTTGACAATGGTGCCAAATCTGATTTTCTGAGTATTCACTTACAGAAGCAACTAAAATGCCTATGATGACAATGCAAACTACTTAGTAAATGCAAGAAGAACCTGGTAATGATGGCGCCCAATGTTGTTGATGAAGAAACAATAAAAATTCAATGTGATAGGCACCTTCCAAGCTCAAATTGAAATGCTCAAGCTGCCGCCCTTGTTCTAGCTTGGAAAAAGTTTAGATAATTAATTGCAGCACCAAACGCCCTCCAATTTTCCCTTAAAACAATTGTCTCGACGATAGGAATTGAATGCAACAATACCCAGAATGATTGGCCTCCTCAATTAAAAGATATGAGCAAAAATGAGACTCACATAGGCTGATCGACCTCCATGACAGCAGATTATGAAGGTTTGAAAATGCAACTGAAACTTTACAAAATATCACTGCTTAAGATGATGAAATGATAAATCACAGTCAGCAATTATTCTCTAAATTGAATCTCCACAAATTTGCTCAATAAAATAATCAATTGTAGCAATACATCAGCTGCTGAAGTAACTTCTCCATCAAATGCAACAATACATCAGCTGTTACAAGTCAAATACTTTACTTAGAATAAGTACAATAATACATCAGCTATTGTACTCAAATAATTTCCACGATGAAGCACAAGATTGGACTTCTGAAGTAAAGCCCACAATCAACAATAATTCAGCTGGTATCTCACAGCCTCAAAATTGTGTAACCAATGAGGGTTTTTGTCCCCAAAGGTCCTCCAATGGCTGAAACCCTAGTTGGCTTCTCCACCACCAAAAGTCATCAATTCAAACATCAATTTTTGGATGAAGAAACAATGGCTGGCCTCACATATTTATTTTTTTTCACCAAGAGGTCGGCCCACAATCTAGAAGCTTCCAGAATATTATTTTATTTAAGTCACTTTATTAAATTAATTAAATATAAAGTTACCTTTTAATGTTTATTTATTTGATAACTTTATAAATAACTAACTTAATACCACTTTTTAATTTAGTTAAAATAATCAATTAGTCATCCTCATAAAATAATATTTTTTTTGGACAACTTAATTAATTAAATTAATTAAATTACACTACCTCCAAAATGGGGACATTACATTTGGACTCTATAGTCATAAATTGAAATGCATCATTCTAAATATCTGCCATCGACAAACAATGCAGACCTGTGAGAGATGTAGTGAATTGTTGACTGTCCCAAACTCCCCCACTAGGATATCTGAAATGTGTCCGCCACACTCTTTGTTAGTGGTGCACAAGACAACCAATTTGACAAGGATCTTAGCTCTTACATTTCCATTAGGTGATAAGTAGGACTGCATACATCTAAGGACAATGTGTTTGTCTTAAGGAATTAAGATTATATCTCTTTGTTGTGTTGTGCTTTGTGTTATTTCTTCCTTGTTTTTCATACTTGTGCAAAGATTTGTCTTAGTGAATGAATGCACTTGTTAATTAAATTAGACCTGAAGGAAAATTTGTGATTTCTTAGTTTAGGTCCTATATATAATATTGAAAACAGCTATATTTCTTGGTTGTGGAAGAGGTTAATAGATCTTGGCTGTCTTGGTGATTGTCAAGGAAACTTTTTGTACATGCAGGTTTCTTCAAGAATTCTTTACTTGGGATTCTTCAATGGTGTTGGTCCCATACGCACTCAATCAAAAATGGTATGTAACAAATAATTGCTTTAAATGGCTTGTTTTCTTTTCATCTATGTGAAGAAATGTTACATTAATGCATGACAAACTCCTAGATTGGTTACTTGTAATATATAAAGCTAACCTTTTTGAGTATATTCATAATATTATTTATTCCAAATTTAAATCTGAAATATACTTGTAAACACAAATATGTTCAGAGACTGCTGCAAGCTTGAGACATGTCAAAATTTCTGTTTTATGCTACAGAATATTTGCAAATTTAACTGACAAGGCACCCAAAACTTGCAAAAAGCCCATACTAAAATTGTGATGCAGATAAGAAACTCTAATTAATGATGAAGAGGAAAAGGACTGTATATTGCCATCAACCATCTTAAACTGCAGATAAGCATCTTTTCTCAAGTTCTCAACAGCTTTAGCTGACACTCCATACGCTGCAGTTCCAATAATTTCATCTTAAAATTGGCTATAGTTTAGCTCTGCATTTATTGCAATTTATAGTTCAGGAACAGAACAAGATGTAACAGAACTGAGCATGAAATTAAAGTGGATTCTGAGTTTGTAATGCAATTCATAAAGTTTTTATTCTGAGTATGTGATGCAATTCATAAAGTTGTTATTAAGGTCAAGCGGATGAGCATCAAACCTAATCCCAATACTCAACATAGTAGTCTGCATGTCAAGAAATTAATCCAAAGCTTATATGTGTATCTTTTTCCATGGGAAGTTCCTAAATCAGTAATAGGGTTGTAAATTCCAAAGTTATGAATTGATATAATACTTTCAAGCTTCAACTCCTGTTGACTTTCCTGCTCATTGAATGAATTTTTTTATTATATAAGTAGTTAATGGCCATTGCTAGGATGCTTTTGGAAGTTTCTACTTGTTGGTGTTTCAATTCGCACCTCTGGAGTGTGGATTGGAAATGGACAGCTATGCACAGTTAGACTGCTCTTTGAATTAGGAGGGGAAGCTCCCTCTTTGCTGATTATGCGTAAAAAAAAATTAAACTAATTGCTTATCCTTTTATCTCAGCTGAGAGCACAAGGTTATAATTGTAACTTCAACTACAACTAGGCCTAAACTAATGACTCTTCTAATTTCTCAAGTAAATTCAAAGCAAGAGAATTTAGAAGTAAACAAGTAATGGTTGGTAAACACAAAGCTTAAACAAACTTCTTTCCAAAACACATCCGAAGACTCATTGTACTTTCAGATATAAGCTGAAATAAGATTCATGAAAGCAAAACATAAAACAATAATGCTGAAAGATTTTGAGACTTTAGATCAAAGCAAGGTAGGCATAAGATTTATTTCCTCAAAGCTTTCCAACAACAATTACACGTTTGGGACAACAGATTGTAGCGAGAAGACAAACATACAATAAACGATCAAACCAAATTACACTTGACAAAGTTGAACATATATTGAATAACAAAGTAGTAGGCAACATAGGCTCAATGTTTTGTTATCACAAGCACGGTTAAGAAAAATAGTCAGCAAGGCTGCTCTTATTTATACACAAACATACGAGTAGGGAACCCTAAAATCTCCTTGTGTTAACAATCAGTTTTGCCAACATGCAAAATTTATTCCTATGTCTTAGCAAAGATAACTAACAATTAACTAGAATGCTAACATCAGTTAACTGATCTAAAACTATACAATAGATAACTCCAAAGAATAGACATGCATGAAAAGAGGACAGCCAGTTAACTTGGGAAAGGCATCAAGTTAGCTGCTGCCTTCACTTGAGTTCTATTCCTGGAAATATCTACACGCTTCAACTGGCAATTCACTGATTGGTAACTTTGACAGCTTTGTAACTGAAGAGATGACCTCTGTTTCTTTTGCAACTTTATGCTTCTGATGCTTTTCTTGATTTTTCTCAATGGAAGAGTATTGCATGATGAAACCGTGAAGTTAGATTGTGAACACGAATATGTTTGGACAAGTTCTGCACAAAAGCTAAAAACAGCTTTGCTGAATCTTATTAAATAAAAGGGCAGATTTTTGGAGAAAAATCTGAGATATGGGTTTTGTAGAGAATGTCATTTGGAATGGACCTGGATCGTCTGTTTTTTGAAAAACTGATTTTTTTACCAACATGTGAGAACCCCTCAAAAATAGAAGTTGTGAAGCAAATTTTTTAAAGAAAAATCGGAGATATGGGTTTTGTAGGTGCTCGTGTGTTGAAAAGACTTAGATCGTCCATTTTTTGAAAAATTGAGTTTTTCCTAAAAAAGATAGATTTTGAAAAGTAGAAGCAGTAGAGGTAGCAAAGGCAAATTTTTCGAAAAAAATTTGAGGTCTGGGTTTTGTGGCCAATTTCGTGCTGAATAAACCCAGATTGTCAGATTGATAAATGAATATGCAAGTAACCCTAGAAAAGTGGAAGCCGAAGAAGTAGCAGAATATTTTTTCAATCTTTGAAGAAGAATGAAAAAGAAGTTGACCTAGATCGATAAAAGCTGAAAACGATGACCACCTGTTTCTATAAAATGATGCTCTAGAAAAATGGATTATGGAAAAGTGTTCTTCTGTGCAACTTGAACTTGAATGTATGAAGGACTTTGAAAATGCCCTTCGTTTGATCCTCCAAATGCTGTTGAGAAGAAAATTATGTGTTTGCTCGTTGAAGCTAACCTGCAAAATAATGAAGAATATATGCCCAAATGTTGCTAAAGTAATGTTTGGAGGTGAAAGAAGTAGTTAACTCACGAAAACCCTAAATTTAGGAGTCATCATGTGAAAATATTTGTCAACTAGAAGAATCCCTAGAAAATATGGTGGTCAAAGCATGAAGATGTCTTTCAAAAATTTCTAACTCAAGTTGACTTGGACGCCTCCTTGAGATAAGGCATCCAACTTTGCAGTGTTAGAACATTTTTCAAGATTTCCAACTTTCCCTTGATGAAACGCCTTCATTTGATCTTTGATTCCGGATGTCTGATGGATACTCTAGTTTGGCTGACGGATTCGTTGAAGAGCATGATCGAATTAGAGAAGGATCTCCTAGAGGCTATGAATCCTAAAAACTGGTTTTGAGGTTTCAAAAGTCTGGACACCCTTGGCTAGCAGGGGCACTTTTGTGCTCCAGACGTAGCCATTTTTTAGTGATTTTTAACTTTTTCAATTTTGTCTCCCATGCTTTGTTTCTTGCTCGATTTGTAATTTCTGGTGATTGGTGGATCCCCTGATCGGGTTGAGATATTCAATGGAAAGCTTGAAGAATTCCGGAAAGGATGATTGGTTTTGAAAACTCTAAAAATTGTTTTAGAGGGCTCAAATTCTTTGGTGCCCTTGGCCGACTTGGGAACCCATGTGTGTAGAGGATATAATTTTCACCTTGTCCTCTTGACGAAAACAACTCAATTTGATCTTTGTTTCTGGATGTTCGACAGACTTGGTGAACTTGCTGACGAACTCATCGCGAAGCCTGACAAAAACTGAGGACCTACTGGAGGTCATGAAACCTGAAATTTGAATCTGATGCTTCAAAATTCTGGGCGCCCCTGGCTTGTAGGGGCACTTTTTTGCTCTATACTTAGCCACTTTTTGAGTTTCTTGATTTTCTTTGACTTTCGGCATTTTTTGCTTGATCTTCGTTTCCGAGTGTTTGACAGATCCCGTGAACTATATGCTAGACTCGTTGGAAAGCCTACAAAATTTTGAAGAGGACCCCCAAAATTGTAGATCCTAACAATTGCATTTGAACCCTTGAATTCATGGGCGCCCCTGGCTTGCAGGGGTGCTTTTGCGCTCCACTGTTAGTCATTTTTAATGATTTTCAACCTTCTCGAGCTTCGCGTTCACCATGTTGTCGACTACGTCGATTGCTGTTATTGCTATGTTGATTGTGCTCACCGTTGTGCATGCATGACAAACAAAAATTGAAAATATTCTAAGGCATTGAAGCCTAGGCACCTTCTTTGAGGTAAGGCGTCCATCTCCAGATTTAGTTTAGTTTATTTTTTGCAATTTTTAACTTTTAAAATTCCCTTTCGCCATTTACCACTTTTTGAACAACTTTCGCCATAGATTGTTCTGTGCAGCATTTGAAGCTTAGATTCTGACACTTGGCCATCCTCCATTAATGACCTCGAAGGTCTTGATTTTTCTTTTGAAAAAGCGAAATAGATCCACCATAGAAAAAATGACTTTTTGATGATTTTGACTATACCAGTGTGATTGTGATGAAAGATTAACCAATCAAAATTATTTTGAGCCATTTCTGCAAAGATCCTATTTTTAGGGTTTTTCTAAAAATAGGGGCCTAAAATCCTAATTTCAAAATTTTGCGAGCATTCTCTTGACAATAAACCCAAAAAAACCCCATGATCTGTTTGTTCAAAAATTTCTAAAAATAGAAAAATGCTATTTTTAGACATTTTGACCTTTTTTGACTTTTGACGACAATTTTACAAGATTTTGACCATTTTTACCAAAATGTCTTATTGAAGCAAAATTTTAATTTTGGGTACAACACTACTTATTACTCAACATGAAACACCAAAAAAGAGTGAGTGGCCCAAATTACCTGTGATCTTGCCTTTCACTTTCTCTTTGTTTTTTTTTTTGTCTGATCAAGAATCTGTTTTCAAACATAATGTGGCAATTCTGCACAAGGTGATATGTAATGTCCCCATTTTGGCCATACGCTCTTCGTTTAGTTTTAGCTTATTTCTGGAAATCCATAGGCTACTCAGATGTGCAAATTTAGGGTTTCCACTTTCATTAAGTCTTGCTTCCAGCTTAGTTTTGCTTTCTGTTGGTTTGAGGTAAACTTACTATTTTTGGCAGTGGCTATTTATAGTAAGTCTAATTTTGGCAGTGTCATCATCAGCAGTTCAACTCAAGTCATCTTGTTATCCATCAGTTTCAGTTTGGCTTTGGGTTTGGTTTTCTTCATGGGTTGAGTTTATACTTAGTCAAATTTCATGTTTCTCAGTTGTACCCCACGCCTAGGAGTAATAACTTCATGTTGTTTTAAAAGAGGGGCCATTAAGGGGGTCAATTGTGCATTTAATGATTTATTAAATGTTTTATTGTTGCAAAGTGAAATTGGACGCCTAAAGAAGGTTGAGTAATATTTTATTATTTCAAAAAGTAAAATGCAAAAGGGTGGCGTCCTGTTGTGACCTTTTCACACATCGCCCCATTCAAATGGGGACCCCCTAATTTTTGCTCCATTCTGGTCTTTTGGCTTGGGTTTTTCTCTCTCTCTCTCTCTATCTCTTTTCTGATGTCTGCCTTTCGAGGATTGTGCCCGTCACTGAGCTTAAGCGTAAAATTGACCAAGTCTGAAAATTAGGGTTTCATCTTTCCTGGTCAGTCCGAGGTCGAATAGGGTGAGTAAATTGAAAATTGAACTTAACATCGATGTTAGCATGCTCCCAACAGGTTCTTAGCCAATTTTCATCAAATTCCGAGTACTTACTATTTTTAGTAAGCATGCAATTACAGGCAATCTGTCAGCATTTTTGAGATTCCGACAGTCACACTGCATTCAGAGCACATCAGGCTGCTCGTGTGCAAAATTTGAGCTGAAACAGGCAACTTTCTATTTTTAGCAGTCCAGCTTCCGGGACAAATTTCAGGGCTCGATGCAGAGTTTTTCTTTGCATGTCTGCATATTCCTTCTAGGTTTTTCGAGACCTTCGCGATGGTATAACATGCAAAACGAAACGACAACTTTCAGAGTTCAGCGTTCAAGGGTTATTTTTAGGGTTTGCATGTCAGGGTTCTCTTTGCATGTCGGATGATTCTTTGTGGGTTTTTCGAGACCTATGCAATGATATGACATGCAAATGGAGATAGTCACTCAGTAAGGAACTTACTATTTTTAGCAGGTGCATCCCAGCAGCCGCCTCCCAGCGGTTCAGAATCACGAGCTGATTTCAATGCAACAGAAACGAGGACAAACAGAGATTATTTGATACGCATGTAGAGCAAATTAGGGTTTCTAGCTTCGGGGCCTGAAAAGAAGGGTAAAAAGTCAGAATTTTCGAAAACCGGTGTAAACCACCGCGATCAGCATCCTTCAGGTTATCTGCTGGTAAAATTTGAAGTCAAACGGAGCACTTACTATTTATAGTAAGTCATTTTGGAAACAGGCTAAAAATAGTAAATCAAGTGCATGCGCCGACGTCAACGGGTAGGTCACGTGGTGAGGAGCACGCCATTCAAATTTCAAGTCAATCGGAGCAGTGGAGCTATCAGAAGTGAGCAGTTACTATTTATAGTATATCACCTTCAGAAATAGGCCAAAAATAGCAGGCCGACTAAAAGTAGCAGTGTCAACAGGATAACAAGGTCGAGAGGATGCAGTGTTTAAAATTTCAAATTGTTCTGAGCTTCAGAGATGCAAAAATCAGAGGGCTTACTATAAATAGCAGGGCACGGATAAATTGGCGAAAACGGGGAAAAAGTGACAGTCTAGAACTTCATCCTGTAGCTATGCCAAAATGTGCCCAAGTTGATGAAAACGTGATAAAAATTTCTAAGTATGGAAGCTCGTCCTCCTCCTAGGCCAAAATGCGCCCATCCAGCAAGGAAGTCAAAGAAAGTCAACACTTTTCATCCTCTTGCCCAACCAAAATGCGCCCAAGGGAAATTGATAAAAGTTGAAAAATATTCTAAGGCAAGGAATTCGTCCTCCTCACCCCTCAAAATGCGCCCATCCTTCAAGCATGGCAAAATGCGCCCAAATTGCAAGTGAGTCAAAGTAGTCAACAAGTTTCATCCTGCACATAGGTGGAAATGCGCCCAAAAGGAGAAGTCAAATGAGTCAAAGTTTTTCATCCTCCTCCCATGGCAAAATGCGCCCAAAAGCATGCATGTGAAGACAAAACAAGGAAGGTGAAAGGTCACAAGAGGACGTGGTTATAAGTTTCATCCACCACATAGGCTAAAATGCACCCAAGTTCAAAAGGGGTCAACAAGTCAAAGATTTTCATCCCTCACCTACATGGAAATGCGCCCAAATGAGGTCAAGTAGAGACAAAAACAGAGAAGTTGAAGAGTCATCCTCCTGCCTAGGCAAAATGCGCCCAAGTTGAAGGTGGTAAAAGTGAATGCAAGGTGGTAAACAAGGTAAGAGGTGAATGAAATACTCCAAAGCGTGTGAGGGGGGAACAAAATGCTAGGCGTGGTTCTAATTTTCTCCAAGTGTGCTATGCACCTAGGGTGGTGAAGTGAAATATAAGATGAGGTGATGAAGATTTTTCCTAAGGCGTTGGAGCTTCAAGTGAAGATATTTTCCAAGTGTGAAATAAAATGTAAGGTGAAACAAATTGCTAGGCGTTGGAATTACAAAATAATAAATTTTTCCTAAGGCATTGAAGATGTTGGAAGTTAAAATGATGTGCTTGCAGGAGGATCTTCTAAGTGAAATAATTTTTTTTCTCTCACAGGCAGAGTGATCAAAGCTAAAAATTTCCAAGGCGAAATTTTTCTAAGGCAAAATTTTCAAGATGATTTAAAATTTTTCTAAGGCAAAGTATTTTCTTCCTTAGAAAATACGCCTAGAACTCAAGGTGATGGAAATTCTTCCTGAAGCATGAGCAAGTTCTCCAGTGATGGTCAGAACGATGACAATGCAAGATGAATTTAAAAATTTCTCAAGTCAGAGCAACACAGGATGATCACAGATGAAGAACGGATTTAAATTGATGGAATAATATTTTTTCTAAGGTTCAAAATTTAAAAAATTAAATGAACCCGTTCGTTGAGTACCCATGGATTCGACGTGTTCTGGAGAAAATTTTCTTCTGGGTACTGAACATTTGTGGTGATAGATGGATTTCCATGTCTTCCGCACTTCGCCAACACTTTTTCAGTGAAGAATCCAATCAGTGCTCAAATTGTGAAATTTTCCTAAGGAAAATTCAAAATTCTCTAAGGCAAAATGAATAAAATGTGTTTTCAAGATGGTTCTCTCCGGACAACGAATTTGAAGTAAGTTGCCTAGATGATTTCGATCGAATTCTTCATGGATGAATTTTCCAGAGCATCAGAGATGATTCAAATTTAAAATTTGCAAGGCAGAGCTTCGGCTGGGGAATTAAATGGATTAAAAGATGAAATTTAATTAAAATTTTTCGAAAGTAAATTAAGATGCTAGTCAAAGTTGAACTTCTAGAAGGTTGAGATTCTCGGACAAGTGTCAGAAATACCAGAGAGGGAAATTCGAATTCTTGAAGTGGAGTAGTGGAAATTTAATGTACTGGCTATAATTGGCTCCTTCTAGAATTCGATTTTTGGCTATAAAATTGAGAAGTTTCTCACTTGATTTTCACAGTTGAAGAATTCGATTTGCTCTGAGTTAGACATTGCAGTGAGTTGCTGAAGACTGAATTGTTGAAGCTTGAGAAGTTCAAAATTTTGCGCAAGACTGGAGAGTTTGCTGAGGTCTGAAATTTGTGAGTTGCTGGAGCTGGGAAGGTGCGCACTTGCTGATTAAAGAGGTGCGAATTTGCTTGAGTTGTGGCTGAAGCTTGATTTGTTGCTAAGGTTTGAAGTTGCCAGTGCAAGTGAACGAAGGACGACTTGAGTTTGCTGCTGAGGTTCGATTTCCACTCTTGGAGCTGCATAGAACATTGTTGAAGTTAATATTGCTGAAGTAAGGATTGCTGAAGAAGTACGAATTTATAAGAGTGAAGCTTCCAAAATCTGAAGTTGCTGGAAAAGTGCGAACTTGATGATTTGAAGAAGTACGAATTTACAATTGCTGATTGAAGTTGCTGATTGCTAGTGTGAAGTGGGCGACTTTATTAAAGCTTGAAGTTGCTAAGTTGCTTAGAAATTTTTTCTAAGTATTGAAGCTCGAATTTATCGAAGAAGAAGTTGAGGTTTGCAAACGAGATATAATATTGCAACTTCTTGAAGTCGACTGGCAGCCCTTGCACTATATTTTATTTATTTTTTAAGTTAATTTGCTGATGAATGTTTGTTGTGTTGTAGATGGCTGAGGCAAGGGTGACTGGCGAAGACAACAATGGTGCATCCAGGCAGGCAGTTATAAAGAAGCTGAGCAAGACATTTATGCCAGAGTCAAAATTCATCTCGAAGTTGGGCAAGCTGACAGATACCAACTTGGGCTCCATCAGCCTTGAAACTTTCAGGAACAGAATGCTGGGGATTGGTAGTCATCGACCTTCGACCACTTCGCACAATATTGTTCGAAGCGGATTGTATGCAGCTGCTGGTTTCCCTCCAGCCATTCAGTGTTCAGAGCTGATGATGGAGTGCACCAATTGCTACGAGAAGGAACACAGATCAATCATGTCACCAGATGGGCAAGTGCTTGCCAACCTCACTCCTTCAGCTATTGGCGAGGCTTTTGGTATCCCAGTGCACAGGAACATGGTTTACAAATCCAGAGAGCGAGCTGAGCGAATGTACGCTTCTGCATTCGAGAGATGCACGGAGACAATCAACACTCATTGGATGAGCAGTCCCAAGCCTTCTCGTACGAAGTTGCCAAAACAAATTATTGCAGATGACTTGAAACAGGAGTATTGTGACCTCATTATGATGCTGAGTCGAGTTGGAGGCTGCCCACAATCATTTATTTTCGAGCCATGGATGTTCTATTACATCAACCTCGTGTTGGAAGGAAAGGACTCTGTCAACTGGGCTGCAATGATCAGTGACAATCTACACGAGCAGCTCCTGAGCCTGAGAAGAACGAAGAAGTTCTATATGAGCTCTTATATCATCTACATGCTGGCTCGTATGACGAAGTATAGAGGAATTTCTTACAAGGAGCCTGTTGGTTGTGGCTCTCACCAGTTCAAAATCCATGAGGCTTGTCCACAGTTGCACCTGGCTAGTACCACCTATTACAAGCGTGTCAATGACGCCTTCACCATGCATATCACGAGATCGCTTCAGGAGCGGATGCATCACAAAATCTCGAGAGAGGCCCAAGAATTGATTGAAAGGTATGGGTGCTGGTTTATACAGTTTCCAAAATTTTCTTACATAAGGCTGCAAGGTTTTTCATCATATCGATATAGGCTGCCTAAGTACCCAACCGACAGAATATTGATGCTAGAGATATCTAGGCAATTGGTTGCCTACGATAAAATTCAAAAGAAGAAGAAGAAGGGAGGTGTTGACTTCCCGATTGTCATGAGCAATTCAGATAAAGTGTGTCCTTCATTATAGGCAGCCAGAGAAGCCAAGAGTGAGCTTCAATTTTATCACTTTTCATATCACACTAGCCGACAACACTATGATCCACATAATAACATCAAATGGGTACTGTCAGAGGAGTTTAAACACAAGGAAAATATCGAGGACTATTGGGCTGATGCACCAGATGAGATTGAAGTCAGGAAAAGAATGTTCTCTCGGTTGCCGATTAACATGATCAGGGAGTGTGAAGTCGTTCCGATTCCAGACCAGGTGAATGAGGATATGGACGTTGTCCATCCAGATTATGCAACAGTGAGAGATACTCCGCTTCCACTCCCGGATTGGTCAGAACCAGAGGTTGCTGACTTGGACACACTTTCTATTCCGGTCTTGACATTCACCAGAGCATGGGTTGACAGGCGGGTGAACAGGTTGAAGAGTAAGTCGATTGCTTTGACTTACAATTTGATGGGAGATCACAGGACACCCACCATCGACAGAAAGAAACAGATCACACGAGGTCCAGAGTCCAGAAGAAAAGAGCCAGTTCGGCAGGAGCCCATTCGGCCGAAACCTCCACGAGTTGCAATTGAATTGCCCACGCCATTGGAGACACGTTCTCCAAGTATACAGGAGGATTCTTTGTTTGCTGATCAAAGGAATGCATTGAATCAGGTGCAAGTGGTACAGGAGAATAATCAGCCACCACGGAGAGAATCGGTTGGCCAGAGTGTCAACGCACCTAGTAGGATTGATCAGCAGGATGATGAGGGGACCACTACTGACCCTCAGTTTCAGCAAGAGTTAGAGGCGGCTATGGAGGATGATGATGACATAGTTTCAGGAGACACTCAGCCACTTGAGGACGATGAGCCTCACCAGAATGATGAAGAGGTTGAACAAGTTCGAGAAGTAGAGGCACAGGAGCAGCGGCCCTTTGATATACAGTATACAGTGCCTGATTGGCTTAAGGATAGGATGAGAAGAAGCCCCAATGAGGAAATTGATCCTGCAGTTGAAATGGAAGAGTTCTTGAACAGGATCAGTGCACCTCCACAGAAGAAGAGAGCACGAAAGTTTTCGAAGATATCAACTGATGAGGATGGCTCTCGCACCCTTCACGCTGCCGTGCCACAGCTTGATTGTGACCGAGATGAAGCAGTGCCGGAAAATTACGTGGTCACAACTTTGGAGTTAGGACGCCCCACTGGTGCACAGATTGTTGAGGAGTGTGATAACTCCTACCTCGCCCTCAAGGACAGGTTATTCAAGAAGGAAGGAAAGTACAAGAAGTTAAAAAGAGAGCATAAGGCTCTAATTGGATATGTGCAACAATTGTCTTGTTCTCGTGGGCAGGAGATTCCAGTGATAGAGCTTCCAGCGGACATACCTAGAGAGTCAATCAGTGGCTTGTTGGAGTTAGGGAAGATGGCATAGGAAGCAGATAAGTGGGTCACAGGAGTTCGTGCTAAGACAGAAAAGTTTATGGAGGACCTTGCTTTTGCTTTTCAGCAGGCTTCCAGTATTTTGGCACGGATGGAGGCAGTTGATCAAGCTTGGGGTGATGCTTCTGTCTATCAGAGCAAAGTAATTCAGCGTCTTGAGGCATTGAGGCATGTCCCTTTGCGATTGCTGATTGATGGAGGGGTCATTCAGGAGAATGACAGGTATGATTTCTCTAGATGGTATTCTTCAGCAATCACGGGACGTGGTTTCTTCGACGCAGCACAGGCGGATTCAACCAGGGTACGGAAGGCTATGGCCAATATCATTGATGGAGTTCAGAATACTTTTGAGGCCATATTTGCTAGGCGGTTGAATCCAGATGAGGTAAATGTTGATAATTTGAGGGGTAGGCTGGTGCCTTTCTTTTCTGAGGTGAAGACCTTCGTACAAGATGATTTCAAGAATACTTCTACTTTCTCCGCCTTGATCCAGAGCACGCAGGATTCCTTGGTTGCTTGGAGAAAATCTTGTGCAAGGCATGAACATTCAGTCACAGTATTGGAGTTTCAGCTAGATTGCATTCCAGCCATTTCAGTGCAGGAGGTTGAGGCTGTACTTGGCAGATTCGTCGAGTTTGCAGCCAGAGAGAAGGCGAATGGGAATGCACTACTGGACGAGGATCTTCTAGAAGACTGATTGTGGGCATTTATTGCCTTTACTATTCTTGGGAGTGAGTGGGAATCTTTGATTCATTTAATGTACCACTCCCCATTTTGGCAGTTTTTAGGGTTAGGGCTAAGGTGGCTTAATCTTAGCCCACTCTTTTGATTGTAATCTTAGCCGTCCATTGGACTGGGCTACCTATATAAGGGGGAGTCCCCCTCATTTGTAACATGATTAGACATTAGATCAGACATTAGCATTAGAGCTAGAGGTTGAGAGTAGAGCAAAGTTAGAATTTTTATTTGCTTAGCATAGTGTGGAGAAGAAAGAAAGTTTTCCCTTTGAAAACTTTTGTGGAGATTGTTGTGTAACACTTTCATGATAATAGATCTTTTCATTGATGGTGGAATTCGTCTTTGTCATGAATAGCTAGCAAGGTCTCTTCTTCCCTTCGGATCCAAGTAGCTTAATTTTCATCTCATGCAAGTAGTCTACTTTGATGTGTGGTGTTTTATTGAGGTAGCTTCATTTTATTCCATACCACTAGCGGCTTGTTGATGATAAGTTCACCTTGTGTGGTCCACTGGAAATTGTCTTGAGTTTAACTTCGATTGTGATATGTATACTTATATGCGTCGTCTTGATGGTATACGTATGCTAAATTGTAGTTTGAATATCTTTTGCTATCCCTTTGAAGATTGCACTAATTTTGCTGAAGCTGTCCGACGTGAGGCTAAGTGAAATTCGGTTGAAGTCTGTCGAAATTGAGCTCCGCATATCCTGCATTTAGAATAGAATATAAGTCTCTTAGCCCCCTTTCACTCATTTACTTTCCGCATATTTCTGGTTAGCTGTAGGAAAACGAACTCATTGCCAAATCATACACACAAAATCCCCTTCAAATCATCTACCTGTTGTCAACTGCAAGAATCTTGAACAATTGTGTAAGTCCCCTCGTGAGAACACAGCAATTCACATCAACCAACTGAGGGTATTCTAAGTATTCGGAACCTTGGAGTTGAACGTGTGATCTATCTCGCAATCTTAGCACACGGAATACTTTGATCAAGAGAGAACAGAATAGCCTTCAAACTACTTTGTTCTTCGGCTGATTGGTGTGGTCACAAAAATCACATCAACACGTCCCTTTTGGAAGTTGAAGTGATTCAACTTCTTGGAATTTGAAGAGTTCTTGTTGCTTCATTTGCCAACTGAAGCTTATATATTGCTGCTGTTTGAAGGGCTCATTATGTATGTTTTGGAAAACAAAGTTATGTTGTCGAAATGACATTGGGATTATTTCTTCGAGGGATGCTTACCTCCTAGATCCCAATCAATTTTGTGTTTGAGAGACAACACCTAATTAGTTTTTATTGCTGCTTCTCATTCAGACTAGCAGATGGAGTTCAATTGTTGAAGATTTTGGAGTTATTCTCAGTTTTGGTGTTGCTGATATTGCTATAGCTGAAAGTGTTTTTTATTAACAGCTTTTTGAGCAAATTATATATCATTCTGGGTATGTTGCAAAGTGTTTCTAGACCCAAGGCGACCCCTTCCACAAGAGATTGGAATTTATTTCCAAGTCTTTGATTTTATATTGCTAAATCGCCCTTCTCAAGAGCCATACCATTTGGAGAGCATTGGGAATTGTGCCATAAATTAATGGATGACTTTTGACGTTGTTTCTTCATCTTGTCATGGGCGCTTATCCTCTAGAGGTTCATTGCACGCTATTTCATGCCATTCGGAGGTATTTTGGTGAAATTATGAGCATTTAATTGATTCTTATAGTTGCTGGTTATTCGTTTCCAGAATTGCAAATTTATATCAAACTTGTTAGTTTTTGATATAATGCTGGTTTGAGCTTCATTTTTATATCATTATTATATTGCAAGAGTTAGAGGAAGTGTTACTCTAACCATTGATTGATTTGGAAGCATATCTTTCTTATTTGCAGCTATTTAATTCATTGTAAAGCTGATTAGTAGTACTATGTAATGTCCCCTTCTCAAATGTGATCGTTTCTGTTGACTGTTGGCCTATTCCGGAGACCCGTAGGCTACTCAGATGGTGAAATTAGGGTTTCCTAATTTTGAGGAGGCTGTTGCTTGAAGTTTGGAAATCGGATTGCAGATTCTTTCTGGGTTTTCAGAGAGCTTCGCAGTGGTATGGTCAGTTTGGCATTCCGAGCAACTTCATGAATTTACTATTTTTAGTAAATTCTATTTTTGGCAGTGGACAGGTTGGGTTCAGTTCAGTTGGTTTTCTTCTTCAGTTGATTCAGCTGGCACTTCAGTTTGTGGCCTTTGGGTGCATTTTCCTTGGAGAGAAGTATTTTCACATTATAATATTATATTTTAATATTATAACACCCCTTTGCCTAGCATTACAACTTTATGTTGTTTTTAAAAGGGGGACCTAAAGGGTCAAGGTGTCATTGAGAGATAAATTATATTTTTAAAGTCAAATTATGGGGTTAAGTGATTTGGACGCCTTCTTGAGGAGAGATGGATTTTTTTATAAAAGTGAAATATTTTATTGAAAGGAAAAAGGACGCCACTTTTTGGAGGGGAAATGTTTGAATTCAAAATTAGGGTTTGGGCGCCCTTTTTGAAGGTTCTAGAAGGCTCTTCTCACATCTATTTATTCTGGCCTCAGCCCTTCATTTGGGATCTTTTGTCTACTACATCGTTATGCTGCTGAATTGTCTTCAGGCACTCGCTTCGAGGAAAGCACACCTCCTAGCATGGGCTCATCTTCTTGCTTGAAAGATAGCAACTAGTTGAGAGGTTAGCTTGTAATAGGCTTGATTTGCATTTTCAGTTGAGTAATTGCATTTTGGAATTCTAGTTTGCATTTTCTGTTCATTTCTAGAGTTGCTGAACATCATAGAAGAATGTAAGATTTGCTCACAGCTTTCAAAATAAAATAAAATTGGTTCTGGGCATTGAAGTATTCCATTACCTTATGCTAGGCGACCATCTTTGCAAAGTTACAGATTTTATAATGCTCATGTGGATTTTTAAATGAAAATCGCCCCTTTAAGAGGGCCGTACCATTCTAGAAGTAGCTTTGGGGACTATGCAAAATAAATAGAGTTTATTTAGTGATGTCTATGCATTCATTTTGGGGCGCCATCATTCCTAGAGCAATCTGCATTTGGTTTTATGTCAATAGGGTGAGTTTTGAGTAAAATACAAGCATTTTAGTGAATGTTGTGTTGCTGGTCTGTGCATTTTCTGTCAAAAAATCAGTCATATCAGACTTAAGAAAATTAGTAGTTGAGTGAGAAGTTGCTATTCCAAGGGTTTGAGAGTGTTGGAGAGGTTTCTTAAATTGTTAGAGCTTTGAAAGTTTTTAATCCTCGTGGTTCTGGCAGGCTCTCTAATATATTGTAAGCTGAACAGTAGTACTGTCAGCACTTCTCAATTCTTCTTTTGAATTTCTTGTAATTCCCACTGAATAAGTGGAAGAGGCTGGCTTGCCGCCTATTTACTTTCAGTTATGTAGTTTAGGGACCCTCTGACCATATGCTCGCCATCACTCGGCGCCATTCTTGGTTAGGGTTACTTAAGTTCATCATGCATTGATCCTCTGACCATATGCTCGTCTGCACAGGCGCATTCTTGGTTAGAGTTCCTTTCCAGTTTGCATCTGCATTAGACCCTCTGACCAATGCTCACACCTTGCCCACATTGGGATCCTGGTGTACATTCTGGTTAGAGTTGCTTTCCGCATCGTTTTGGTTTAGAGCTAACCTTAACGGGTGCGTGTTGAATTGTAATTACATTGCAAAAAAACAAAATAAAAATTTGTCCGGATCTTTACATACTAATAGCTATTTATTTTATTTGCTGCAATTAGTTTAAATTTCATACTCCCACGATTGAGTGGTTGAGTTTAGATAATCATCTTTTTTTAATTGTAAGTCCCCCCCCCCACTAAATAAGTGGTTGTGTGGACTGTATTCCCCCCACGTTAATAAGTGGAAGTGAGGATTTAAATAGCTTGCTTGCCGCCTTTAATAATGTAATAATCTTACCCACTGAATAAGTGGAGTATCGCCACTGCTTGTGGATGCCTGCATCAGCAGATGAATTGTAATTTCAGTTCAGTTTATTCCTATTGATCCTCTGACCATATGCTATCACCTCGCCCACATTGGGATCTTGGTGAACATTCTTGGTTAGAGTTACATTCCATGCTGATTTGCATTTGGAGCTAACGCTAATCAGTGATTTGTTGCTGATTTGTGTGTTAAATTTTGGGAAAAAATTAAGGGGAATATTTCATGATATAACATTTTGTTTTCTGTTGCCAATAACCTTGTTCGATGCTTCCAAGTAGGAGATCATGAAGAATATTTTGCACAGGTTGTATTGACTTTGTTTGCAATTGGATGGCATACTTATGTAAATCAATCAATTTTCCATCATACTGAAAACTGGTATAGAAAGATTTCGCTCACTTTATTGGATAAGGGACATGCTCATTAATGATTCTTACTACATTGGCTGCCCTGCTTGAACATTCTAATTTACCAAATCAAGGCATGTTGTGTTGTCTATAAATGTGCTTAACAAAATTGCTTGTCTACACATTTGACACTCTGATGGCTCCACAACAGCAACAATTGGTGCATGTTGTTTGACAATTAACTACTTGTCTTGCAATCATAATCACCCAATGAATGTGATTGGGGACAAACACATGCAATAACAATTACAAACTTTTGATATATTTAAAAAATGTATTCCGCCTCACTCTTCTTGTGTGGAGGGTCCTTAGTAGCTACTCCAAAAAGACATTCTTCATTATTGTCTGCAATTGTAATGTCTCCCTCATGAGCCTAGGTAGTTGTTGATTATGAGGCTATCCATTGGGTTCCCATAGGCTAATTAGATAGTACAAGGAACTCCACAATTCTTGGAGATTATTGCTATTTTTAGACAGTCACTATTTTGGATGTCGAGTTCGTTTATTGGCATCACAGTTTATTTAGTTGCTCAATTTCAAGATTCAGTGTTGTTTACTTGCTTATCCTACATTGACAGATTTACAAAGTAAATGGGAATAACAGAAATACAAAACATGATATAAATTACTTGCAACAGTTCATGGAAGATATAGCTTTATTACTAATTCTTGGATATGCAATAAGTACAAGAATATTATAACATGTGGTCCCCGACTATGAACAACAAGTCCATATATGTAAGAACCCCTTGTCATTGAACCTTGTTTTTTTTTAGTTTGGATGGTTTGACATTTTGTCAAACACTTGGCATGCAAAGTAACTGAGTTCTGTTTTCTGAGTGTTTGTGTTTGTTTTGCTTATTTGTGAATGATTTTCAATACCAAAACATTTTCCAATGCATAGAATGATAACCAACAACTTGCATAAACAAATATTGAACATTCAACTCCCAATCATGATTTTATTACCACTATAACAGGTCTAAATACAATTTATTTCAGACTACAATAACTTATGAAATGGACATACCAGAACCAATGTGATAAAGGAAACTCAAGATTTGCAATGATAGAGTTGGCGTGTGATCTCCAAAGGCTGAAATGACTGCTGAAGGAAGTGCAGATCCAAAACTCACTGAAATCTCTGAATCATGTCTTGGCTGACCTCCAAACAATTTTATAAAATAAATCCCTGCACTTTTGGCCCTAAAACCTTTACCAAAAAAATCTTTTGTAATGCCAAAATCCAATCGCTCAAGGAGAGAAAATATATATATAAATTAGAATGTCTTCAACTGCAATATTATCATCGAATAAGGGTTTCCAAACCCTAGTGCCACCAAAGAAAAATCAGATCTGCAAATAAACTCCTCAAAACCGTAATCAAAATGATGCCAAAATGATGCCATAAACTCTAGACATCTCATTCTTCAATATTCCTTCAAAATATGAAAACCCAAAATTGGATTTTGCTTGCATAACACTCCAAACTGGTCTTCAAACCCTAGCTGTCAAGTATGAGTGAGAAACCTGCAGTAATTTTCACCTTGTGGCTCCAAAGAATACTATCAATCTGCAAAATATTTTCAATAGTGAACCCTAGATGGATCCACCTCTCAATATGGAGTTTGGTTTTTGTCTAATCCACTTATTTCCAAGGGTTTTCGTCCTCAAAAATAGCTGAGCCTGCTATGAACAGCTGAAATTGGAGAAATATCAAGTTTGCCAAATCAACATAAGGAGCCTTGGAAGGGCAAGGGAAAATATTATAACAGTCTCTTGAGCAACTTTTGGAACTCAAATCCCCTTATTTGATTTTTTATGAGTTTTTCCCTTCCACAAGGGAGGCACCACTTTTGGGGAAAGAAATAATTTTTTTCAATTTTCTCTTTTCTTTCCCTTTTTCCCTTATAAAATCACTTTAGAATTTTTCTTTAATTTTTTTTAAAGTGACTTTCATAATTTATTTTCATAAAGACTCATTAAATTTATAATTCCAATTTTAACTCCTCCTTAGCCATTTTCATCAACATGTGCAACAATTCATTCCCTTTCCAACAAAATTAGCCTACAGGAATGATGGAATAAGCTAATTAAATAATCAAGTGATTACTTAAGAAAAGTGGACATTACAGTCCTCCCTTCCCAAGATTGCTTGGCCTCAAGCAATTGCAATGTTGGATGCTGCTGTATTTCTTCTTTTTCCCAAGTGGCATCCTCCAAGGGAAAATCCCTCCATCGCACTAAATACTTTCTAATCACTCTGCTCCTCAATCTTCATTCCCTCAACTCTAGGATCTCACTAGGAACTAATACCAATTTTCCCTCATCCAAAAAGGGTAAATCTGGAGAAGAAACAACATGCTGCCCAAGTGCCTTCTTGAGGCAAGACACATGTAAAACCTTATGAATCCTACTGCCTTTAGGTAACTCAAGCTCATATCCGACCTTTCGAATCCTTCTCAGAATCTTGTATGGACTGTAGAACCTTGGCTTAAGTTTTTTTGCACCACTCTTCTTCAAAGTACTCTGTCTATATGGTTGAAGGTGCAAAAATGCCATATCATCAATCTCAAATGATCTCTCTACCTTGTGCCGATCTACATATAGATTCTATTGATTTTGAGTTGCTGAATATTATCCTTGAGTGCACTAAGGATATCTTGACTATCCTATAACCAATCTCTAGCTCTAGGAGCTTTGCTATCATCAAAAGCTAAGTCTATGAATGTGATGTCCCCTTCTAGCTAGATACTTTAGTCTAGCTATGGTTTAGCCTATTATTGGACCCTCGTAGGTTATTACAGATGGATAGGGGGGTCAATTTGGACACAGGAGGTTTGGGTTGTTCAGTGTTTTTGGCTTTCTCAGAGTTCAGTGGTTGGTTTAAGCTTAGAGAGTTTGATTTAGGCTTCATTTGAGTGATTCTTGCTATTTTTAGCATGTCTTTTCAGGCACTTGGGAAATAATTTCTTGGGCTCCAGTTTCAGACTGTTTGGCCAGATTCTCAATATTGAGAGAGTTATGATTATTTCAGTGAATTCTAGCATGTTTAATGGTTAATGATTAAATATAAAGTTAAATTGACTTTATATTTAAATCACTTAAGTGATGGGTTTATAACACATCGAATGGGGCCAATTGAATATTTTATTTTGGAGGAGACTTATTGAAAGCTTTCCCTAAGTTTAATTCAATTAAATGTTAATGATTTTATTTAATGTTATTTCATTAAAAAAAATCGCAACCTTGAAGAGGAATTTCGATTAGGGTTTTTGGCGGCATATATTTGCTTGAGAAATGAAGAATGAGGTATCCATTGTTATTGTTATCATTTTGAAAATAGGTTTTTTTGCTCTGAGAAGGGTTTCAGCCATTGCCATTGAAGAACGTAGTTTCTTCTATGAGTCTCCATTTGAACTGGGGAAATATCCAACGAATTTGGTATCCAAAGAGTTTCATACAGACTCTGATTTGTGCTTCAACAGTTGCGAGGAAGATTCAGAGATTTATAGGGGTTTCATTGCAGATCAGAATATTTAAAGATTAATCATTTGCTTATTAAAGTTTGTACCTGCTATAGTACGGTCGTGAACAGTAACGCGTGAATAGTGACACGTGAATAGTGATGAGTGAACAGTAACGCGTGAATAGTGATGCGTGAATAGTAACCCGTGAATAGTACCATCGTGAATAGTAAAATGCTACAGTGTTGTCATGAATAGTGAAATGCTTCAGTTCCGGTTGAAGGCAAGGCAAAAATCAAATAAAAATCAGGTTCCATGTTGTCGCCATTGTTTTTATTTTGAAAATAACGTAATTTTCCATCCTCTTGAGAAATAAAGATTAATTGCAGCAGTAGTTCAGTTGTTTCAGAATTTTCAGATTATTGTAATAAGTTTTAGTTTTATGTTATTTGCTTTTTATGTCAATAAACCCTCAAAACACAAAAAAAAAACAATATATCTATTCAAAACACCAAAACAAATTCAGACAGTGCATTCAGTAACAGAATAGTATAGAAGCAGAGAACTAGTTGGGTTTTTACAATGAAAGACAAAGCATCACAACCATATAAGGCTCAAAAATGAGACATGTCAATAGACATATGATAGGTGGTATTGTAACAATGTGTAATGAGCTGGACTAATTTTTTTTTTTTATAATTTTTCAATAGCAAATACAATACAACACGCACCCGTTAAGGTTAGCATGAAAACCAAAACGATGCGGAAATAACTCTAACCAAGAATGTGTCCAAGATGGATGAACATATGGTCAGAGGATTTGATGCAGATGCAGAACTGGAAGGGAACTCTAACCAAGAATGCGTATAGGATAGACGAGCATATGGTTAGAGGATCTTATGCAAGATGAGCTGAAAGTAACTCTAACCAGGATGGCGCCGAATGATGGTGAGCATATGGTCAGAGGGTCCCTAAGAACTACTAACTGAAAGTAAATAGGCGACAAGCCAGCCTCTTCCACTTATTCAGCGGGAAGTACAATAAAGTAAGTGAAAGAGAGAAAGGAGAATTGCTAATAGTACTACTAATCAGCTTACAATCTGATAGAATGCTTGCCAAAGCCCAATATTATAAGTTCTTCAATGCTGCAACATTATATATGACTTCCTCAATGCTTAACAAGACTCTCTAGACTTGAACTCCTCAGAAAGTTGCATTTATCTAAGACTGATATGACAAACCAGCGACTGAATTGAAGCAACCAACAACTACATAACTCACCTAAATGCATATATCTAACTCATAACTTACTCAAATGACGAGATATCAAAGGCAAAATGCTCTAAGGATGATGGCGCCCAAGTTAAGACATTGAAACCTTCCCAAAATGCTTTTATTTATTTTTGCTCGAAAACCAAAGCTATCACAAATGGTACGGCCTGCAGCAAGGGCGATTTTGCTTTGGAAAATCCAAATCTACATCAAAAAATCCACAAGTTTGCAAGAATGGTCGCCCTACATAGAGAAAAAGATTTATGCAATGCCCAAAACAATAATATTTTTATTTCATGAGATATGAGCAAATCTTACAATTAGCTATGATATTCAGCAACTCCAAAATATGTCTAAAAATGCAAAGAAACTGAACTAAGATGCTAGGAACTCAAATGCAATGCTGAAACAAACTCAACTACAATCTACCTCTCAACTAGTTGCTATCTTTCAAGCAAGAAGATGAGCCAAGCTAGGAAGTGTGCTTTCCTCTAGGCAAATCTGTCACCATTTCGGCAGCATAACTTTACTGAAAATATGAGATGCCCAAATGAAGAGAAGAGGCCTGTATATAAAGACTTGAGGAGAATCTTCTAGAAGCTTCAAGAAGGGCGCCCAAATTTCAAATTTGATTTCAACTCTTTTCCCTCCAAAGGTGGCGTCCTTTTCTCATAAGGCAATATTTCGCTTTTATAAAAATTAATCTTTCCCTCAAGTAGGCATCCCACTTCTCCAACCCTTAATTTGGCCTTAAAAATATAAATTATCTCCTGATGAAGCATTCACCCATAAAGTCCCCTTTTTTAAAACAACATAAAGTTATAATGCTAGGCCAAGGGGGTTATAATATTAAAATATAACATTATAATATGAAAATAACTTCTCTCCAAAAAATGCATCCAAAGGCCAAAAATCAAATTACCAACTGAACTGGTTGAAGAAGAGAGCCAACAACACTGAAATCCACAAGGTTGCTGCAGAAATAGAATTTACTAAAAATAGTAAATTCATGAAGTTGCTTGGATCACAAAGCAAGCTATACCACTGCGAAGCTCTTTGAAAACCCAGAAAGAATCCGCAATCCAATTTCCAAACTTCAAGCAACAACCTCAGCAAAAATAGGAAACCCTAATTTCCCCTCCGAGTAGCCTACGGGTCTCAAGAATAGGCCAACAGTCAACTGAATCGATCACAATTGAGAAGGGGACATTACAGTTTTCCCTCCCCAAGATTGCTTGACCTCAAGCAACCACAAGTCTGGATGCTGTAGAATCTCCTCATTCTCCCAAGTTGCATCCTCCGAAGGCAAGTTCTTCCACTTTACCAAGTATTCTTTGATTGTCCTTCTCCTCAAAGAACGCTCTTTGGAATTAATAATCTCCTCTGGAATCAAGGTCAACTGTCCTTCTTCGTCCAAGGGAGGCAACTGTGATGAAGCAACAACATTGTGTCCAAGTGCCTTCTTGAGGCGAGACACATGGAAGACATTGTGAACCTTACTACTCAATGGTAGTTCCAACTCGTAAGCCACTGCTCCAACCTTTCTGATGACTTTGAATGGTCCATAGAAGCGAGGTTTAAGCTTCTCAACCCCACTCTTCTTGAAAATAGACTGTTTGTAAGGCTGAAGTCAAAGATAAACCATATCTCCAACCTCAAATGAACGCTCAACACGCTGCTGATCAGCGTACATCTTCTGCTGATTTTGTGCCATTTGAAGGTTGTTTTTCAAGGACCTCAAAATATCTTGACTTTGCTGCAACCAATCCTTGGCTTGAGGGGCTTTGCTATCACCAAACACCAAATCAGCAAAGCTAGGAGCCTCATAACCATAGAGAGCCATGAATGGAGACATCCTTATTGACATGTGGAAGGATGAATCGTAGCAATACTCCCCAATGTGAAGCCATTTCACCCATGCCCTTTGTTGCTCCAAGACATAATTTCTAAGATAGCCCTCCTACCACTTGCTCACTATCTTTGTTTGACCATCCGTTTGAGGGTGATAGCTAGTGCTTGGAGTAAGCACTGTACCACTCATCCTGAAAACTTCTTGCCAAAAGGTGCTTAGGAACTTGCTGCCCCTATCACTTACAATGTTTTTCGGCAACCCATGCAATCTAAACACTTCATGGAAAAACAAATCTGCAACTTGAGCTGCTGAAAATGTGCTAGTGATGGCAAAAAAGTGAGCAAACTTTGTTAATCTGTCCGCTACAACATAGATACGATCTTTGCCTTGAACCTTTGGCAACCCCGTAATGAAGTCCATTGATATGCTCTCCCATTTTTGGTTGGGAATGGGAAGAGGTTGCAGCAGACCAGTTGCAAGAGAATGCTCATTTTTGTTCATCTGACAAGTGGGACACTCCTTGATGTAGTGTTGGACTTCCTCTTTCAACCCCTTCCAAGAAAACCTCTCTCGAATCTGCCTATATGTCTTAAAGTAACCTTGATGACCAACAAGTGGGATGTCATGGAAAGTCATCAAAATCTTCTTTTTGAGCTTAGAATCGGCCACCAAAAAGATCCTTCCCTTGTAGTGTATCAAACCATCGACCACTTTGTACCTTTCGTCATGGAAAGTACCTTCAATGATGTTGGTTGCAAACTGATTTTTGGCATAATCAGCAAGCAACATCTCCTTCCAATCAGCAGTAAGCTCACACAATGAGCTCAAATGAGGCCTCCTAGATAGAGCATCCGCCACAATGTTGTTTTTCCCTTTGACATACTCAATGTCAAAATCGTAAGGTTGAAGCTTACTCACCCACTTTTGTTGTCTTTTATTCAAATCCTTCTGATGCATGAAGTGCTTGAGACTATTGTGATCAGTCTTGACCACAAACTTGCTCCCCACCAGATATTGTCTGAACTTAGCTAATGCATGCATGATTGCAAGCATTTCCTTGTCATAGATGGAGTAGGTCCTTTCAACACCCCTTAGTTTCCTACTTTCAAACACAATGGGATGCTTATCTTGCATCAAAACAGCCCCAACACCTTCTCTGGATGCATCACATTGCAACTCGAAAGGCTTGGAGAAATCCGGTATGGCCAACAGTGGACAAGAACTCATGATTTTCTTGAACTTATCAAAAACACTTTGAGCCTTTTCTGACCACATGAAAGCCCCCTTTTTAGTGAGGTCAGTAAGAGGAGCAGCACTTTGAGAGTAGCCCTTCACAAATCTTCTGTAAAAGCCACAAAGACCCAAGAACCCTTTCAAATGAGTCAAGTTCTTTGAAGGTGGCCAATCAACTATTGCCTTGAACAGGCATGGAATGATACCCATATTTTTCAGGACAAGACTATTCCACGCCTAGCTGCTCTGATGCATATGCCAATGCAGAGTTTGATTGAGGGAGGTGTGATTCAGGTAGGAGATCGATGTTAGAATATATTATATTCTTGTATTATTAATGGTCAATGTTAGTTTAGCTTAGTTGTGCTTAGGTTTACTGTTTCTATAGTAATAGGTAGGTAGATATATTTAATATCTACAGCTTTATGTATCTCATATATATTATGTAACTTTTTATGATTTTGTCAATATGAAAATAGAACTTTCCAAAACATGGTATTAGAGCGCGTTAGGGTTTCTGAGCATTTTTTAGAAAGTCTGTAATTTGTGAAAAATTCATGTGAGACTTTTGAGAATTTCGTGGGTCCTAAAAATCGGATTTTTTATCTGATTTTTTGTAAAAATCGTGTGTTCTAGGGCGCGTTTTCTGTTTGGCCACGATTCAACCCTTCTTCTATCGCGTTTTTTGTCTTCTCCTAAGAGCAGATCATTTGTGGGTGTTTTTACTGGGCGCAATTTACATATCTTCTGGTCGCGCGTTTGCTTTTCTGGTGTATTGACGTCTTTTTTTCTGCTCGCGCACGTCATAGTTTCGTGGTTCTTTTTTTTCAAACATCCTCTTGCCGCGTTCTGACTTTATCTGGCGCGCAAAAGCTTGCAATCTCTGGCCGTGTTTTGTCTCCCTGCAAGCTCGCGTTTTTTCGGGCTCTTCTGGCTGCGTTTTTGCAAGTCCTTTTAAATCGCGTTTTTTTACTGTTTTCTGGCTGCGACCTTCTTCTCTTCCTACTGGCGCGACTTGTCTCCCTAGTGGACGCGAATTTCAGTGCATTTTCGCTGCGTTTTTTTTTCATCTTTCTGAAAATCGTGGTTTTTAACCAGACCCGACTAGGGTTTTGAGATTATCTTCTTCATTTGAAGTCGAATTTTTTATTTGATTTCAGTTTCCTGGTGGGTTTTTTGTGATCGCAGCTGGGTTGTTGCTAGATTTTTTTGGGTGTCTTGAAGTTCATGCCTCAAAATTTGTGCAAGTGGGTGGGTGTTGATGAAATTTTTTGGGTATTCAGAAAATTTTCTAGGTTTTCAACATCAGTTTCTAGGTAGTCTTCAAATCTTCTGGGTTTTGTCTTTAAAGTGTCTCGAAATCCGTGCTAAGGTTTTTGCTTTAAATTTGTCCCGTTTTTGTTTTCATTTTGCCTTCACCAGTTTGACCTCATTGTACGTGATGGCATCTCTAACAAATATAATGCTTGAAAGCAACCAGAAGTTCAACGAGAAGAATTACAACACTTGGAAGCAGCGTATGTTGACAATCTTTGAATATCGTTGTCTCGATCAGGTTGTCTTGGGGCACTCAACTTGACCCACTGTAGCCGGAAAGGATCAAGATAAATGGGATGAACGCAATCGGGAGCCATCATGCTCATCAAGCTTTCAATCACTGACGACCAGTTGCCACAAGTGCCGTTAGGCAAAACAGCTGGTGAGGTATGGACAAACCTGAAGGATCTCCATGAAATGTCAGATAAGAGTCGTGCATTCTTTCTTAAGAACATGCTCTTTTCGATCATGATGGATGAGAAGAACACCACTCTCCAAAAGCATCTGACAAAGATCAAGGAGATTCGCGACTAGCTGGAAGCTATTGGTCGAAAGATGGAGGAAGAGGACATGGTCGTCATTACTTTGAAAAGTTTGCCAAAGTCTTACGAGCATTTCATTGAGACGCTCAATATTACTTCAACAAACGTTGACTTGAAGTTTCCAGACTTGTGTAACAAGCTTCTACAACAGGATCGTTGGAGACAGCAGTTTGGAAGCAGTACCAGTTTGTCCTCCACAGAACAAGCGTTCTTTGCCAAATCTTCTGCTAAGAACAAAGGGAAGGCTCAATCTTCTCAGCCGAAAGGCTCTGGTTCTTCTCAGGACAGCAAGAAGAAGAAGAACGTTCAGTGCAATTATTGCCACAAATACGGTCACATTAAGGCTGATTGTCGCACTCGGTTGGCTTCTGAACAAAAGAAGCAGGGAGGGTCTCAACAAAAGGCACATGTCGCCGAACACATTGAGCAGAAAGAGTCTGCATTCTATGCGTTTATGGCCAAGAGAACTGCAGATCCAGTACATTCACAAAGTTCGAACCCTTCTCTAATTCAATCATTTTTGGCGGAGGCGAAGAGTACATAGTTGTTGGTAAAGGCACTGCCCAGATTCACTCAGGAGGAAGAAATTTACTCTTTCTCGATGTCTACTATGTTCAAGGCATGAAACATAATCTCCTCTCAGTTAGTCAGATCATGCGGCATTCTCCCCAGTTAGATGTTGTTTTCAGTTCCTCCACTTGCAACATCATTGATTGGGATACTCGTACAACAATTGCTATGGGACGTGAGGATCACGGTCTGTATAGACTTGCCGATTCTGGTGATTCTCAGCAGCACGCTCTGGCAGCCCGAAGTACAACCATCAACAAACTTTGGCATCAGCGTTATGGGCATTTGAATGTGCACTACCTCTCTCAACTGTCTCGAGAGGGTTTGGTTGTTGGTCTACTTAAGATCCAAACTCAAAATCATGGAGTTTGTGGAGCCTGTCAAGCTGGCAAGCAGCATTGGACACCGTTCTTAGATGGTGATTCTTGGCGAGCCTCCAAGGTACTTCAACTGGTTCACGCTGATGTATGTGGGCCAATGAATACTCCTTCTGTTACTGGGTCCAGGTACTTTTTATTGTTTGTTGATGATTTCAGTCGGAAAATGTGGGTGTATTTTTTGAAACATAAATCAGATGTGTTCAGCACATTTCAACAGTTTAAAGCCTTAGTTGAGAAAGAATCAGGTTCTCACATTGTTACTCTAAGGTCAGATAATGGGGGGGAGTTTTGTTCAACTGACTTCTGTTCTTTTTGTGCTACACACAGCATTAAGCGCCAACTCACCACACCATACACCCCTCAGCAGAATGGTGTTGTTGAACGTCAGAATCGCACCATTACTGAAACGGCTCGTTCTATGCTCGAGTACAAAAATGTACCTAAGAAATATTGGGCTGAAGTAGTTTATACTGCAGTCTACCTCCTGAATCGGTCACCTACACAGGCCGTTAAGAAGATGACTCCTAAAGTAGCCTGGTCAGGACATAAGCCTAAGATGGGCCATCTGAAAGTCTTCGGTTCTACCGCTCATGTATGGATTCCAGATGCCAAGCGTACCGAGTTGGACTCCAAGAGCCAGACACTTATGTTTACTAGTTACAGCGACAATCACAAGGCATACAGGTTAATTGATGTGGAGACAGATCATCTCATATTCAGCCATGATGTTGTGATTGATGAGACTACAGGTCCATTTGTTCCTACTACCAGTCTTGTGGATCAGTCTATGAAGGTTCCTGATGAGGGTGTTCGTCTTCCTCTTGGTTCCCCTGATGGGAGGGCTTCAGAGCATTCTGAATCTGAAGATGAGGAGTCTACTGATCATGATCTTGCACCATCTGACTTTCCTCAGGACTCACATCCAGATGACTTTGTTCCAGATATCCCAGGAGATGCTATTACTCCTATTGCAGATGTTGGTACTTCTACTCGTCAGCCTAAGTGGTGGGCCAAGACAGTGGCGATCTCCATGATGATGAACTCATGGAGGCGAGATCAACTCGTAGAAAGAGCAAGCAGCAACACACCATCAATTTTTCTCTTATTGCCAACATCCACATCATCTATGAGCCTTAGACATATTCAAAGGCTAAAGGAATTCTAGAGTGGGAAAAGGCTATGGTGACTGAATACCATAATCTTCTGAAGAATCACACTTGGGCTCTTTCTGATCTTCCTCCTGGAAGAAACCTATCAGCTGCAAATGGGTTTACAAGGGCAAGTATCATGCAGATGGTATTTTCGATAAGTACAAGGCCAGATTGGTTGCTCGGGAATTCACACAGCGGGAGGGCATTGATTACGAGGAGACTTTTGCTCCTACTGCCAAGATGAGCACAATTCGTCTTCTTCTCACTATTGCAGCCCAATTTGGATAGACAGTTCATCAGTTGGACGTCAAGAGTGCCTTCCTCAACAGTGATTTGCAGGAAGAAGTCTACATGAGGCAGCCTCCTGGTTTCAAGGTTGCCGACAAAGAACATCAGGTGTGTAGGCTCGTGAAAGGCTCTATGGACTGAAACAGGCTCCTCGTGCATGGTATTTCAAGATTGATCAGTACTTGGTTGATCATTGTTTTCAGTGCAGCTCTTCTGACACTAATTTGTATGTCAAACACTCTGGTGATGATATTCTCTTTCTTGTTGTCTATGTTGACGATTTGATCATTACTGGCAGTTCAACACATTTGATTGCAACAATCAAATGAGATTTGTATCAGGCTTTTGACATGATAGATTTGGGGCTTCTCCATTATTGTTTGGGTATTGAAGTTTGGTAGACCGCCGGTAGCATCTTTATCTCTCAATCAAAATATGCCAGAAGTTGCTTGACAAATTCCGGATGCTGGATTGCAAACCATCCTCCACACCTATGGAGAAGGGGTTGAAGTTGTCAACCAACTTTGATTCACCTCCGGTCGATGAAACGACCTTCAGGCAACTAGTGGGCAGTCTCATCTACCTCATTGCCACTAGACCTGACATCAGTTTTGCAGTGAGCTACATTTCTCGCTTCATGACAGCTCCAAAAGCTGATCATTGATTGCAGCGAAGCGGGTGCTGAGATATGTTAAGGGCACTTCAGACTATGGCATTCTCTATGGCAGATGCAAGGATCCAAAGCTGATTGGTTACACTGACTCAGATTGGGCAGGTTCAGTGGATGATAGAAAATCTACTTCTGGGTATGTATTCAATTTGGGTATAGGTGCTGTAACATGGACCAGCAAGAAGCAACAGGCAGTGGCTCTTTCCTCGACAGAAGCTGAATATCGAGGAACCGTTAAAGCAGCATGTGAGGCAGTTTGGCTTCGTAGGATGCTTTCTGACATGCACATGTCACAAGTAGGACCTTCTCCCTTGTACACTGATAATCAAGGGGTGCTCAAACTGGCCAAAAATCCAGTCTTCCATGAACGTACCAAGCATGTGGAGCTTGATTGTCATTACATCCGCAAGCTGGTAGAAGATGGATCATTTCAGCTGCAGTATGTTCCAACAGCGGATCAGACTACAAACATTCTCACCAAGTCTCTGAGCTCGGATAAATTTGTAAAATTTAGGGGGCAACTTGGTGTTGTTGATGGATTGACCATTAAGGGAGGGTGTTAGAATATATTATATTCTTGTATTATTAATGGTCAATGTTAGTTTAGCTTAGTTGTGCTTAGGTTTACTGTTTCTACAGTAATAGGTAGGTAGATATATTTAATATCTACAGCTTTATGTATCTCATATATATTATGTAACTTTTTATGATTTTGTCAATATGAAAGTAGAACTTTCCAGAACAATCGATATGATTTTCTAGGCTGGTATTCTGCTGCATTCACTGGCCGAGGTTTCTTTGACACAGCAAGGATAGAGTTGGCCAAGATCAGGAAGGCCATGGGGAATATTCAAGAAGGCATCTTCAACACGCTGGAGGCATTATTCACAAAACAACTAACTCCTGAGGAGGTGAGGGTGGATGGATTGAAGGGAAGATTGCAGCCATTCTTCTCTGAGATGAGAGTATTTGCTCAGGTGGACTTTGAGAATATCTCCACGTTCTCCGCTATTATTCAGAGCACACAGGAATCCATCGAGGCTTGGAGAAAGTCTTGTATCCGGCAAGAGCAGATGATTGCGATCCTCGAGTATCAACTTAATCTCACTCCGGCTATTTCCGAACAAGAAGTTGATGCAGTGTTGGCCCAGTTTGTTGCTTTCGCGGTCAGAGAGAAGAACAATGGGAACAAGATCCTGGACGAGAATCTTTTGGAAGGATAGTGGGCATTAATTGCCCATGGTGGTTACAGGAGGAATCTGCCATTTTTGTTCTCATTAATTGCACCACTCCACCTTTTGGCGGTTTTTAGGGAAAAATCTAGTCTATGGCTGATGTGGCTCGATCTGAGTTGTCCATTATAATTTAATCTGGACCATCCATTGAGATTGGCCAGCTATATAAAGGGGACTCCCCCTCATTTGTACATTATTAGACTAGAGATGAGAGATCAGAGAATAGAGCATAGAGAGTCAATTTAGAGTTAGCATAGTTTCATTGCATAGCATAGTTTGAAGGAGAAGGGAAGTTTTCCCTTGAGAACTTTGTAAGGAATTGTTGTGAAAACTATCATAATAAAAAGAGTTTCATTGATGATGAATTTGTCTTTTGCTATGAGCAGCTAGCAAGGTTTCTTCATCCTTCTACTTCAAGTAGGACTTAAATTAGAGTGATTTTCATGCAAGTAGTTAATTGTGGATTGTGGTGTTTGATTGAAGCAGCTTCGCTTAATCCATACCACTAGTAAGCTTGCTGATGGTAAGCTTTCCTTGTGTGGTCAACTAGAATCCTTTTCAAACTTAACTTCAATTGCGATTCATGTGTTTGTATGCGTTGTCTTGACGGTATTTGCATGTTGAGTTGTAATCTGAACACCTTTCGTTGCTCCCTTGAAGATTGCACTGATTTTGTTGAAGCTGTCCAACACGAGGCAAGGCGAAATTTGGTTGAAGTTTGCTAAGGTCAAGCTTCGCACATCTTGCACTTAGACTAGAATTTAGGCTTTTTGAACCCTGCACTCTTTTAATTTCAGTACATTTTTGGTTAGTTTTAGGAAGCACGTACCTCATAGCCAAATCATTCGTCTCACGAAAATCCCCTTCCAATCATTAACCCGTTGTCAGCTGCAAACATTCTGAACAATTGTGTAAGTCCCCTCGTGTAAACAGCAAATCACAACGAACCAACTGAGGGTATTCCATAGCATTTTCGGAACCTTGGAGTTGAACGTACGAACTTTCTTGCAATCTTAGCGTACAAAATTCTTTGATCAAGAGAGAATGGAGTAGCCTTCAGATACTTTGTTCTGCTGATTGGTGCGGTCACAAAAATCACATCAACACTACCTAAGATGTCGTGTAGTCGGCTGCGATGACAAAGAAGTGTGCATACTTTGTCAATCGATCGACAACCACGAATATACAATCCTTTCCCTGGACTCTAGGAAGACTTGTTATGAAATCCATAGAAATACTTTCCCACTTTTGTTTTGGAATTGGTAAAGGTTGCAATAATTCCACTAGAAAATTGTGCTTTAACTTGTTTTGTTGACAAGTCAAGCACTCACGCACATCTCATAGGACATCATCTTTGAGACCCTTCCATGAGAATCTCTCTCTGATATGCCTGTAGGTCTTAAAATACCCAAGATGCCTTGCTAGTTGTGTTTCATGAATGACTCTTTTAATCTTATCCTTCAACTTAGACTCAGGCACCAAATATATCCTGTCCTTTTAATAGATAACATCTTCAATAACCTTTTATCTATCATCCTGAATCTTATCATCCATGATTTCACATGCAAAAATATTTTTGGAATACTCAACTAAGAGTTGAGATTTCCAATTGCTTAAAATCTCAGTCATAGAGAAAAGTGTAGAAATAGTAGGTCTCCTGGAGAGTGCATTGGAAACAATGTTCTTCTTACCCTTGACATACTCAATGTCAAAATCATATGCCTGAATTTTTTTGTTGACCCACTTTTGTTGATGCTCATTCAACACCTTTTTCTCTAGAGAATATTTCAATTTGTTGTGGTTCGTTATCATGATAAATGTTCCACCTACCAAATACTGCTGAGACTTTGCCAACGCATGCATAATGGCAAGAATCTCCTTATGATAGGTGGAATATAGACACTCATTGTCTCCCAAATTCTTGCTCTCATAGGCAATGGGATGTCTGTTCTGCATAAGTACTGCACCAATCTCCTCACCTAATGCATCACACTCTAGTATAAACGGTTGAGAGAAATCTGGAAGAGCCAACACAAGACAAGTACTCATCACCTCCTTAAGTCTATCAAATGTAACTTGAGCCTCATTTGACCATCTGAATGCGCCCTTCTGTGTAATATTTGTAAGTGGTGTTGCAATCTGTGAAAACCCCTTAACAAATCTCCTATAATAAACAAAGTCCAAGGAACCCCCTCAAATCAAAAATGTTCCTAGGTGGTGGCTAATCAAGAATAGCTTGTGTCTTTTCTGATGCACCTTAACTCATTTGGTGCCTATCACATTTCCCAAATAAAGGATCTCCATCAATCCAAACTTGCATTTGGACGCTTTGGCAAATAAGGACTATGCCTCCATAATACCTAATACCTCATCAATGTGCCAAAGATGCTCTTCCCATGTCCTACTGTATATCAATATGTTATCAAAGAACACCAACACAAACTTCCACAACTTATTATTAAAAATGTGATTCATACATGACTGGAATGTAGCAGGTGCGTTAGTGAGACCAAAAGGCACACCAAAAACTCATAATGCCCATAGTGGCAACATAATGCAGTTTTATGTATATCCTCCTCACAGACACAAATTTGATGGTATCCTGATCGAAGATCAATGTTCAAGAAGTAAACCGCCCCATATAACTCATCAAGCAACTCATTAATGCGAGGAATAGAATACCTGTTTTTGATGGTCTTTTTGTTTAAGGCACGATAATCAATACACATTCACATTGTGCCATCCTTCTTAACTAAGACCACAGAAGAAGCAAAGGGACTAGAACTAGGCGCTATATGTCCCATGTCCAACAACTGCTTAATTGTCTTCTCAATTTCCTCTTTGAAATACCTCTGATGATGATAAGGTGTGGTAATGATGGGCTTGGAACCCTCCTCCAACTTTATAACATGCTCAAACCCACAGTCTGGTGGTCTACCTAGAGGAATCTCTCCAAACACAACACTGTGCTTGTCTAGCACTAACTATATGTCCACATGGTATGGCTGATCTTTGTCTATAGAAGACTTGGAAGAGACAAAGCATTAGGCTGCCTATGCTACATCTCCATGTCTAAAAGTAGACTCCATCCTTTGTGTTGAAACTACCCTGGGCCCACCATCTGATAATGCCTTCAACACAATCTTCTTCCCATCAGCCATAAACTCTAACTCCATCTTACAGAAAGCCTATATGTATCTGCCAAGTGATTGTAACCACATTGAAGTCATTTGTCGAAGTGTAGTCACCCATCTGAATGCTAAGTTGAGGAACTCTCCTAGTGCAACTCATAGTGAAACCGTCTACAATTGTCACGTTGAAACCTGAGAACTCCTTTGCCTATAATCCACGCTTCACAATCAACCCCTCATCAATGAAGTTGTGTGTAGCGCCACTATCCACCAATGTAATGTCCCCAAATATTTGGTTTGAGCTAGGCGGACTTGGGAATTAATCTTCCATAAATTATTATTAGTTTTTGTGGCGTCAAATTTTATTTTATTTTTTCCTTGGAGTTGGGCAACCCAATTGTGGAGTTTAAAAAGGGAAAAAAGTGATGAAAATAATAATATTTCTATTTCTATTTTGCGGTGCCTCATTTTAAAAATAAAATAAAGTGAACACAAAATTTAAATGGAATTTGGGTGCCAAAGTAAAATTGAGAGGGGGTCAGCCTCTTTGGGGAAAGGAGACAAGTTTGATATAAATACAAGATCTTGAGAAGGCAATTGATCATCATGCATATTATTATTTTCAGTTTGAACCAGCAACTTGTTGCATTCATTCCAAGGATGAAAGCCCTTGAGAATTATTGGTGAGTTGGACGAAAACCCAATCTCATCTTGGGAGGACTTCATAACGGAGGTCTACTTGTGCTTCAATGGTGTTTTGAGAAAGATTAAGAGTTGGAAAGTGTTAATCAGATTTGCAGACCAGTTGAGCACCGATTTGGAAGGCAGATTTTGTCATTTTTGGACCTAGAGTTTCACTCTAGGGTGGAATGCATCATTTGGAGGTTGAGTGACTATGGTTTGGAAGGGCGATTTGTTGTTTTGAGGTCATTTGCGTGCATTGGAAGGGTTTCAAATCCTCATTTTCAGACCGGCAGACCAACACACCTTTTGTAGGGTTTTAGAGGCATCATCATTCACATCTTGCATATTTTTGACATCTTTGTATAGCCGGGGTAGTTCGCCCAGTTAGGGCATATTTGGAGCAGCATCTCCTATGCATTTTGGTATGTATTTTGCACCTGATTTGTAATAGCAGATTTCTGGGCATGTTTGGCATGTTTGCCCATGGTATTTGATGCATTATCGGACTTTATATTTCTGATCCATAACAACAGGCTTCAAATTACACCAAATCATATGTAAATTACATGGTGTTGAATCATTGTCTAATTCATCTAATAACCTAGCTATATATTTGGCATATGAATCGGTGTAATTTACATGGTGTTTTAGCATGTTATGTGGCTGTCATAAGTACTTGATCAGGTCTGAAACAAATGTTGTGTTCATGATTGAAAAGATAATTATAATTGCTTATTTGTTTGAGCATTTGGAGGTATCTTTGTTTGCTGTTCTTGTTTGATTGAAATCAGAAAATCAGATCACAATTCTAGGGTTTCAGCAGGAAACAAAAGTGCAGAAAATTAGGGTAGAATTCTGAGTTTTGAAATCAGATTTTTAGGGCAAATCCTAGTTGGGATATTTCAACCAAGCAAGTCACTCGCTGCCCCTTAAGTACTCCATTCAATAGAAAGGGATGGTACCTAGGTACTTTTGACAATGTAGCAATAGTAACGTGTGGTGGAACAACCAGCTTACCATCATCAAGTTCTACCCGTGGCTGCTCATTATGATCATCATCACTACCCTCTGAATTATTGTCATAAATCTGCTCATCCTCTACATCTAAAGTGACCTCAATATAGTGTACTTTTCCTTTCCCTAGGCATCTATGATCGGGTGTCCAAGGCTCCTTGCATGTAAAACATAACTTCATTCTTCTTAACTAATTTCTTGTCTCAAAGTCCATCTTAGGTGGTGTGTACTTAGGCTGATTAATAGATTTCTGATTTGATTTAGATCCGTGAAAGTTTTTTTCTTATGTGGCTGAAATGTAGAAGACGATGTGTCAAGATCTAGTGCCAATTTGGTAGCATCATGAAGAGTCCTAGGCCTTAGCGCCTTGACTAGACCTCTTGTCCTATCATTTAATCCTTCAATAAACAACATTACCATCCTTTATTCAGTCATATCAGGAACCATAACAACAATTTTTTGAAACTCATTAATGTATGAATCCACATGCCCACTCTATCTCAATTGTGCTAGCTCTCTATAATACACCTCCACATCCTTTCAATCAAACCAAGCAATTAATTTGTTGCTAAATTCCTCATAAGAGTGGATCAATCCATGGTTTTGTGTGACCAAACCATGGTGCCACCAATCATATGCAATGCCCTCAAGGTGCATGGTTGCAAGTTTAATTGCTTCATACTCTTGCATTGGTCTAAGTGTCAAGGTGTCTAACTTGTGAATCCAAGCTCTAGGCTTGATCCTTCCACTACCATCAAATCTAGGTAGAGTGAGTTTGCTTGTGGCTTGTTTTAGTTCCCTATTTTGTTGCCTTGGTCTTCGTTCTTGCCTTGTTCTTCTACTATCTCTTCGCTTTCCCATATACTAAGGGAAGGGTAAAACATCCTTGACATGTTGGGGAAGTGTATTCCACTCATCGTGCATAGTCATGACATTATCTGCAAATGTTGCCTCATCATCCACATCAACAACCTCCTCTTCTACTTCATTTTTGGGAAAGAAAGTAGGCTGCAATGGTCTATTTGTAGTGCGTGTAGGAGTCCTCTCCACATGTGGTGTACCAACTACATTGCCATGATCTGCTTGTTCATGATTGTTCCTCCTGTGGCCTATGTTCATTTGTTGAGTGGCTACTGTAAGTTGTTGTAAAACATTTGTTACGCATGCTTGTTAGAAGTATTGTCATTGATGTCAAGGCAACATGTGGAAGTCAAGATGTATTAATGGAATGATTATGTCTTTGATATCATTGTCAGCATAATATTACAAAGATATTGAAAAAGCTGTGCAAGAACATTGATTTTACTGGCTCAAAACAGATTTATAAAGGATCTCTCATTATTCAAATGTCAACTACACAGTTCAGATTCAAGCTCAAACACAATTTAAGACATCTTCAGTTTCAAGGATTCAGACAAGTTTGATGATCAATCAGATTGAAATAAAGGTACAGATCGAAATTTCAATATCAGTACAGATCGAAATTTCAATTTGATGATTCTTTATTTAGTTCGAAGAAATCACAATAAAATCCTCAGATCGATTTTTTCCATATCAGTATTGAAGTAATGTTATTTTAAAGATGCTCAGATTTAAAGATCTATTTAAAAATATTCAGATCGAATCAGTATTTTCTGTGCTAAGTGCGGGTCAAAGTATAGCACATACATTGTCAAATAAAAATAAACAAAAGCACGATTTCAGTTAACTACGGATTAAAGAACAAACACGTCTTTTTGAAAAGTCGCGATTTACTCCTTCAAAAGAACGTATGTTTATGAAAAGACACGATTATAAAAAAAAAATCTCTTAAAGTCTTCTGGCATGAGGTGCTTTTGAAAAGAGACGTTTTCTTTAAAAGACGCGTCTCTTAGAAAAATTACGAATCTTGAATGGACGTGGTTTCTAAATTAAAATTCTTTTCTCTCTAAAAGACAGTCTTCAAAAGTCACCACTTTTTAAATCATTAATGCAGCTGATCAAAATACGTGCTGAGTAAAAACTTGTCTTCTTAAAAATACGGGTTCTTGCAGAAGAGGCGCGATACTTGCTGAAGATACGCGATTTGTTTTGAAGAACAAAAAAAAAGAGGATTGTTTTGATGGTAACCAAAAAAGTCTTCCTGAAGAGTCACATGAATCGATGCTTTTTAAAATAAGATTTGTTTTTGTCTTGAAAGGATGTGTTTGACCACTGAAGAAGTTTCAGGTTACTTCTTGAAAAGGTGCGCTTCCAAGTAACATGTTTTATCATTGAAGAGATGTTTTCTTTTGAAGAGATGCACTTCTAAGTGACATGATTCATCATTGAAGAGATGCACTTAATTATTGGAGAGAAAGAACAGGTTTAATAATTAAACACATAATGCATAAATAATAAAAGACAAATCAAAATGATTTGATTAAGACAAACAAATCCAGATTTATTTTATGAAGAGGAAGATTTTTAATGGATGCAAGTGTAGATGTGTTCTTTCATCAGAAGATTACAATTCTTGGGCAACTTACATAAGTGACATCCAAATCAAGTTTGCAAGGTGTGGTTGAGAAGTTCAAAGAAGTCATAATCAGAAGCCTTTCTTCTTGTGTGGGCTGAGTGAGAGAATTTATATCACAAAGGCAGATTAGAGGATTGGCAGATTGCAGATCTGATTGAAGACAATTGCTTCATCCATCAAGTCAAGGTTTGGTGCCTTGCATTAGGGGTTGGTGCTCCTTGTAGGCAGGTGTCTACTAAATTTTTGTAGAGGTCTAGGTGTTCCTTGTAGATTTCATTCTACTAAATCATCTAGTTGTAAATCTGTAGGTTGGTGCCTACTTGAAAAATTATTATTTCAATAAAATTGTATCAACTTGGGGAAATTGATTCAAATCAAAAGGTTGATTGTAGCAAGTTTTAAAAAGGGTTAAAAATAAAAGTTTTATTATTGATTTACTGATTCACCCCCCCCTCTCAGTAAATCTTTTGTGCTCTTCACTGCTGTCCTACTACAATACCTCTCAAAATTTCTCTTGCTTCTCTGTCATCATGTGGTGGACCGTTGTCTCTCCTATCACCCATCCCGCTAGTTGATCCAATCTCACTATGGTGCTGCCTTGCAACTATTGTTGCTAATAATGTATCTTGTTCGAATATGGATGTGTCCATTGAATTTGTTTAATTTTTTCCCTAACAATATACTTGTTATACTTGTTACTTGGTTGCATGAAACAAGTCTAAAATATAACCCAAAGGCTAGTAGGATCCAAGCTTTGATACCACTGTAAGAACCCCTTGTCATTATGCCCTTTTTTTTAGTTTGGATGGTTTGACATTTTGTCAAACACTTGGCATGCAAGGTAATTGACTTATGTTTTCTGAGTGTTTATGTGTTTTTGATTAAGGAACAATCAGGTTTTGAAGGGACCCCAAAACCCTTAACAGTAAACAAGAAGAAGATATAGCATTACAATGCTCAAAACAAAAAACAGACAGCTGCCTTCAAAAATGAAAACAATAAACCTATCCAAGGCAGCACAGCCAAAAGCTAGCAAAAAACCACTAAAAAACCAGCAGCTAAACCAAATTCTTGAGAATTTTCGCCGCTTTCTGCTCAAGTTTATTCATATTTGAAGCAGCCTTCTTTATCTCCTGTATCTTAACCAGGGCTTGGTCAACCTTTCTCTTGGTCAACCTTTCTCTTCAAGTTCCCTCTAGTTCGCTTGCTTGGCCCCACGCCTTCCAGCTGGCTTTCCTCCTTATCAACATCAAAATACACTGCAGTCCTGACATGGTAAGCATTCTCCAAGTTGTCCACCATAGTATTCATTGTCTTTGCAGAGGATTTTAAAATTTTATGACTCATTTCAAGGACCTTGTGGATAGAATCCTTGATATTCTTCATCTTGTCCTCTATGCGAAACAGCTTATTATCATGGTTGGACCTAAATTGTTGTAGGTCCTCCATAGTCTTCTTTAAGCAGTCCACTATATACTTTTCTCATCCTTTGTCCATAAGTCAGTAGCCTTTACACTGTCTCTGTTATTGTTTTCCTTCTCTTGAATCTTCTCCAGTTTACTATTCACAGCCCTTTGATTAAGTTTCAGTTCCTTAATTTCAAAAAACACCCATCTAATGAGCCTAAAAAAGTCAATAGACCCATTTCGAGCCATAGCAAGAATATCATCAGGAAATTCCCGTTCAGCCTTGAAGTAATGGTCGTCCACTTTCAAATCTCTGGGGAATCGAGGTCTATGCTCTCTATCTGTAGTAGGGTAGCTGGAAAATTCCGAAGCGGGGGTCGACTGAGAGTAATCCCCTTTAGTCTCAGACGATGATTCCTCCGAAAGCTTCTTCTTACCCTTCCCCTAGGGAGAGACACTGGGTTTACCTTTTCCTTTAATAGGAGCTCTTCCCCTAGAAGAAGGGGTCGGGTGTGACAGAGCCGACATGGCTTTGAAATATTCATAAATTAAAACAAGCAGCCCCTCGTGGATAATAGAGTGCCTAATAGGATTCCCACAGTAACTTTGAAGACTAGCATTCAGGGAGGAAGCAAGATAGAAAGGGAAAGAAACCCTAATCTGGTTCCGAAAATGGTTGAGGAGTACGAAATGGTACTCAAAAACCCTTGTATATTGACCATCAAGTGTACATGTGTTTTTTTTGCTTATTTTTGAATGATTTTCAATACCAAAACATTTGCCAATGTTTACTCACTGAGAATAATTATGACGTACTACGAGAGTAAATGGAATTAACTCACAAAACATAATACATGAACGAGAATATTCAAGAACACATGATGCACGTAATAGGAATTGTATTAATTCATTTTATTCAACAAGTACAAAGTACAATGTCACCGACCTAATAGCATAGATGTCAACAGTATCACAACAATATCTCGATTACAACAGACTCTAGTACATATAGTCACTGGTGGTGGTTGAGAAACCAACTGTGATGATACTTCGTAATAACCAATCTACCACTAATCAGGACTTAATTACCCAAACAACATGTGACATTCATTACATGAAATATTTGCAATGTGACTATAGTTTTATTTAATTATAATCGACTACGGCCTTCTACAGCTGACTATGACTGACTATGATTGACTATGACCGACTATGACCGACTATGACTGACTATGACAGACTACGGCCGACAACATCATCTGTCATGTCCCCAAAATTGGACATTATGGTAACAAAGACATTTTAAAAAAAAAAGTATTTGACACCACTATAATTATAATTGTCAGAAGACAATATTATAATTATAATTAGTATACTATAAATATCGTAATCCCCAAATTAAATATTAGATACCATAACCATTGTAATAATATAAAATAAGTAAAATGTATAACTCAATATCCAGGATAAGATAACAAAATCAAGATAACTTAGGATATCATTACAAACTATAAATATCCTTATTTCCATTGTATTTGCAAAATACATTATATTTTCATTCCATATATTTTTGTACACATATATCCTATGTTGTATTTACACAAACACCAAATATTATATGTAAATTTAATATCATTAACCTTGTGTTATTCGCCACACATAACACAAGCATAGTTTGATCTTAATCACACCTTTCACAAAAGGTGCGATCCTCCCAAAAGTCGCATCCCCTTAATTGACACAACCTCTCCGCAAGATAGAAATAGGGAAGTTATATTGGGGAGGGAAGAGGAGAGTCAGCAACAAACAAGGGAGGAGAACAGAGACGCAAGTAATTAAACAACAAACAGGTGAATCTCCTTTCACACAGCCTTAATATTAAGTTCTCCTAAATTCGACATGAGGGTACTTGCAGAATTTCTGTTTGCTCATTATCTGAATGCGATCTTTACATATTCTTTAATCATGACCATTGATCCATCTAGTTCATCCTTTGCTGTAATCAAAATGCTGAATCGGTCCTTCTTGCTGCATTATCTTGTGGCTAAGTCTCACATATTTATGAACTTTGCATTATATATAAATTTGCACTCCTCAATCGACCTATGTAGAAACATCTTCTTAGATCGGCCATAGGGGAACTCTGTGATATTTCATTCTTTCCAACACTTAGGAGAGACAAGATTAACAAACTGGGGTTGGTCTCATTGCATAAACTGTTATGGGAATAGAGCCGTATAAGTTAAATGGTTTGGATTGATTTCTTTGCATAAACTGTTATGGGAATAGACATTGATGATAATTTAAGGAATCCAATCATATGCCTGCATTTAGATTTGCTTGATGCTAAATCTTCTATTTGATAAAATGCATTATCATTGATAGAAAATAATATGATAAGAATGGACATGGATATATTACATGGCTACATCTACTTGTGCATTTTGATACATTTCCATAATATATCTCATTTGGTTATATGCTCATGGTAATACTCTCAAAGCATAATGGATGAATATAGATGAATTAATAATAAATGCATACATATGTGGCCGTACAAAGATTGTCTTCTTCCTGCTTGTAACCCTATTAGGGAGGGTGAACCAGGAGTGGAGTGGTGCCTAAAAACACCACGTAAGATTCTGCCACTAGGCACCAAGGTAGGGATGTGCCATGGAGGGGTGGCAAGTCCACTTAAGGTTCTACTAGTCCCAAGGCAAGGGTTATGCCATGGAGGGGTGGGGGTCCCACTTAAGATTCTGTCGAGGCCATGGAGGCGTGGTAGGCCTAGGCCTAGGCCACTTTAACTTTATGGTTCCTTTCTCCTAACAGGGCGAGTGTCTTCCAAGGTGTTGCCATGACTGGAGTATGCAGGTACTAAGCTTGGCATGAGGGCTTCAGGGTGGATCCACCTATGGCACTCCTCATATGTCTGCATAATCGCATTATGATTATGTCTTATTTGGGTACTAGATATTAATGCTAACATATAGATATGTGGAAATGTATGCATATGGTGAATGCAGGTATTAGTCCAAGGTTACCCTATTGTAGAAGGCCATCTAATATGGAGATAGAAATCCAAATTCCCTAGCCAATAAACAACTTTTAGAACAAGACAGGTAAGGGACATCGCAACTTCCCCCCCACAAAAGTAGTCGTCTTCTAGATGACAAAAACAAAAAAAGGATTATAGAAAGGGAAATCAAGAAGAGGGAAGGTGAGAAGGCGCCCCTGGGTGTATGGTTGATGTAGGGGTCGTCGTGGTTGACTGTTGCTGTTGGAGGGGTTGAAGCTTTTGATTTGCGGCCAGTTGCCTTTCACATGTGAGCTTTGCCATCTGAACTGCCTTAGCCAGTTTGGTCTTCGCCTTCTCGAGCTTCTGACTCCTTTCCTCCAATTCCTTATCCTTTGCCTATAGCTGGCCCTCCCTCTCAGCTAGGAATCTCTTTGCCTCAGCCAACTGTGTCTTGTTTGGCTAGTAGTCTCTCCTTCTCACGCAACTGCACACTGGCTTCGCCAACACTCTCTCCCTCTCAGTGGCCGTCTGCTCGAGACCGCTCTAACTACTTCTGTCATTCCTGGCGTTCCCGCCAATGGTGTTGGCAATCCAGCTGATGAGACTGGCGACTCAATTGATCTTGTGGACAACCCTCCGGCCATCGACGCCACCTCTGGTGCGACTAATGTCGATGTTGTCACTATGAGTGGCATCGATGGTGTGACTGGCGTCGATGTTGTGACTAGCACCGATGTTGTGATTGGCGTCGATGGTGTGATTGATGCCGATGTTGTGACTAGCGTCGATGCTATGATTGGTAGAGATGGTATAATTGGTATTGATGTTGTAACTCCCACCGATGGTGTAACTGGTACTGATGGTGTAAGTCTTGGCGATGTGTTCGACAATCCAAGCGGCATGCTCACGATTCTCTTGGCGGTGCGCCTGGGCTTGACGATCATATTGGATGTGCGCTCGACGGTTGTCTTGGTAGTGCGCTTGATGGTCGGTTGGACGATGTTGGCGACACGCTTGACGGTCGGCTCGTCAGTGCTTGGAGGTTGGCCCGACAGTGTTGGCAGTGCGCTCGACGGTCGGCCCGACTATGTTGGCAGTGTGCTCGATAGTAGACTTGACTGTGTTGCTAGTGTGCTTGACGGTTGACCCAATGGTGTTGGCGATGTGCTCAGTGGTCTGCTCGATAGTGCTGGTGATATCAACACTGGTGTGCCTGGCAGTGTGGTTGGCGGTGCCAAATTTGGCGATGTGCCTGGCACTGATGTAATAGGCGGCACCAAAACCTGGTGGTGTGCTTGGTACCGATGTAACTGGCGGCACCAACCGTGGTGGTGTGTTAACTGGCAGTGTGGCTAGCGTCGATGCAACTGGCGGCACCAACCCTAGCGGTGTGTCAGTTGGCAGTGCCAACAATAGCGGTGTTCCTGGTGGTGCAGTTGGTGATGCAACTGGTAGAATTGGCAGTGCAACTGGCAGTGGCGGTGCAGTTGGCCGTACGGTTCCTCTTTCTATAAGATGTATGATTACTTTTTCTTCAAGATGTCATACGATATCTTCAAGTACTTGATGCACAATGGCCTCAATATCTCATATAGCCTTCACTTCTCTTGATTCCTTTCGTACGACCATTAGTTCTCCATCGTACAAACTCTTGACATTGGCAATTCGTACGGCCCTTTTTATAGTCTCTCCCCCATACAGATTCTTGGCCTTGGCAATTTGTACAGACTTTCTAACAATCCCTATCTTGCATAGATCTTTTACTGTACGTCACACTGTCATTTTGCACTTAACCCCGTACGAGGTCTCCTCCATTGATCATATGTCTTTCCCTCTGGTGTTCTCAACAATTTGCTTAACCTTTGCTAGTTTTTGTTGTACAATGTATGGATTTATAAGTTCTTGCCAAAATGCTTTTCCTCTCATTACTGCTTCATGTGGTCGTATGACCTTTTTAATAATTCACATCTTTAATGTTTTCGGGCTCCTTGATACTTTTAATTTTTTCTTTCTTTGATTTTCTTCATCTCTTTTCTCTCCTCTTTTTTCTCTCTCATCGTTTTTGTCTCTTCATTTTTAAAATTTTGTAATTCTTCTTGTTGGCGTTTAAATTAGCACCTCTCGGAATCGTGTTGAAGCGGACAACTATCTGCCAAGCTTCTTCAAATTAGGAGCTCCCTCTTCTGCGATGGTATTCAAGAAAGTAAACTAAAACTAAGTTGCCTATCTTTTTGATCAGCTAGAGCACAAGGTTTATAAAACACAAACGCCGCAGCTGAGATTTTCCGATTTAAGAACTTCAACTACGACTAACTTAAACTAAAGACGTTTCTAACTTCTCAAGTAATAAGCAGAGCAAGAGAAACTAGAAATGAACAAGGTAGATTTTCTGACAAAATACTTCGATAAACTCTTTCTCAACGAACATCTACACACTTCAATGCAAGCTAAAATCGAGATCATAGAAGCATAACACAAATAACGGAAATCTGAGATTTTGGATCAAGGCAAAGGAGGCTCATGATTTTATTACTCAAACTTAAGGAACAATGAAATATTCCGAGCCAATTTTTTGATTTTTTACAATTAACAAATTACGACGGTGCACCCGTTAAGGTTAGATGAGAAAACCAAAACGTATAAGAAACAACTCTAACCAGAATGGCACCGCTGAGGATGAGCATTGGTCAGAGGGTCTTCTACTCTACTTGCAGAAAGGAACTCAACGTCAAGTATGTGCTACCCAATCCAATGCGGAGTGAGGGGCGACCATATGACGGAGTGATTACAAGATCTACTGCTTGAAAGAAAATGCTGAATACAAAATCTACTACTTGAAGGAAATTGCCGAAAACTGGAAACCCTCAACACCCAGAATGTGCTTTCTAGCCCGGAGTGGGATAGTAGCGACCATAGGGCGGAGATCTATCTATTACAACTTCAAATGAAAATTGAACAATACCAATTCAAGCAACAAGCTGGATAATGACTGCCAGTACTACTGGTCAGTTTACAATATAAGATCATATGCCTGTCAAGATGTTAGAACCGTATATATATGATTCATGCAATACATTACAATCTCTTCTTGACCGAGCTCAATAAGCCATAAGAATCATTACAACTTTTACAAATGACAATCTGTTTTTTCTGCTTCTACAAATCTGTATATTGCTGGTTAAAAACAGCAGCCTGTGAATAGATACAAATACTTGTAGCTCCCTCACAACTCACTCAAATGGCCCAAACCAAGATGCAATAGACTAATATGATGAATGCGCCCAATCTAGAACCTTAACCCCGACTCCAAACGCAATGAAATAACAATGCACAAATCCCAAGAAATCTAAAAGGTACGGCCTTAAGGAAAAAGGCGATTTTCTTTTTAAAAATGATGCAAGCACTATAAAATATGAAAACTGGAGAATATGATGGCTTCCGACAAACAAAAGGAATGAGCTAATACCCAGAAAGACTATTTTTGTATTTTCCAATATATGAATGAAACATGCAATCTGCTGTGTATAAAAATGCAATAAGCTGAAACACTAAAATACTCAAAACAGATTTCCCAATGCAAAACTGAACACAAATGAAATAGCTAAGATGCACTCACAAGTAGATTAATAATCATCACTAGTCGTTGTCTTTCAAACGAGAAGAGATGCCCAAACTAGGAGGTCTTCATCCCTCGAACAATCCAGAATCAATCCGGCAGCATAACAGTGTAATTTCCAAGATGATCCAAATGATGCACAAGACTCCCTTTTTATAATCTTCGCTTGACTTCACGAAACCCTAGAATATGATTTTAGGTCAAAATCCCCTTTCCTCAATGATGGCGTACTTTTGCCTTCAAGCTCTTGATTTAATATTTCATTTAAATATTCAACCTTGAAATATGCGCCAAACATAATCCTGCTTTGACTTAGGGAATATTAAAATGTTCTTTAATGAGGGCGCCACCCTCAATGACCACCTTTTTAAAACGACATTAAGTCATTAAGCCTAAGCCAAGGGTCAACATTAAAATATAACATTTTAACGTGACTATTTTTAATTTAAATGACTTAACTCATTTCTCTGCAAATGCCCTGAAGCCAACACTGATGAAGTCAACTGATCAATCTGAAACCGGAAGTCAACCAACCTGAGCTCTTCTGGAAGCTGCCAAAAATAGAATTTACTAAAAATAGTAAATTCCAAAATACTCTGAATGCTAAGACGAACATACCACTGCGAAGCCCTCTGAAAACCCAGAAGGAATCCGCCATTAAAATTTCATCTCCGAGCAATGATCTCCTCAAAATTAGGAAACCCTAATTTTAACTTCCGACTAGCCTCCGGGTTCCCAACGAAAGGCCAACGGTCACTGAAACTGTCAAGCTTAGAAAGGGGACATTACAGTTTGAAATGTCAAAAAAATAAAACATTTCAATAGTGATGTTAACAACCTTGAAATTAGTGTGTTTTATGTTTCATGTGATCATAAAAGATTAAAAATTCAGTTGTAGAGGTGGTTTTTCAGTGGTTGACATGTAAAGGCCTTTAAAAGGCATAAAGTGATCATTGTAATGGTTGTTGATGGTTGAGGATTTAAAATACAAGCTCTTGACATTCAAAAATATGTGTTTTTCTACAAAATTTCTATATTTTTCCTGTTATGTAGCACTATATGGTCACATGTAGCCATATTTTGATGTGAAATCATTCTAGGTCATGAAGATATGTGTTAGCTTTGATTTGAATATGATTTGAGGGATTAAGGCGTTGATTTGAGTTAGAAAGCTTCATTTATTTGCATACAGCCCGGTTACCCTATTTTTGAGGGTTTTGTAGTCCAAACATGATATAAAGGGGCTCTTACACTTTTTGTGATTATTGTAGCTTGTGTAAGAGGGCCCATGGATACTTTTGTAATTTTAGTATGCATGAATAGGGCGTAGGATGAGAAATAAAGAAGGTATAATTGTTGTCCTCAAGAGTTTTCTGAAGAAAAGCATGTGAAATGATAGGTACTTTATGGCCCAATGCTTGTTTGCTCCATTTTTATAAGAAGGATTTCAAGGCCAGAAGTATGGGTTAGCAAGTTAGATATTTTTTGGTCAAGTCTTGGTAGAGTTGCAGAGCAAATTGTAAAGTTCGATGGTTTTAAGGAAAATGCAATTTAGGTTTTGAGTCATTCTGTAGTAGGTTTTGAATTCATGGGGATTTGATGTTTTATGACAGTACTGGAAATTAAAATTATTAATTCAAACTCATGTCTCTCCATTGTACATGCATATCTGAATTTTGAATAAGATAATCAAGGGTTGTCTCGTTCATCTCACTCTTGTGGTGTGCATGATTTTTCTTTTGGCTTTAATTCAAGGAATTAATTAAAATGCTTGAATGGGATTGTAGGTGGATATGTTTTGTATAAGGATTTGATAAGTAGTATTGGGTTAGAATACATGTTGATAAAATTGTAAAGCAATGTTCTCAAGGATCTTATATGTTATGTGTTAAATATTTCATAAACCCTTAGATGTTTATGAATTTGACTCCCTTAATGGATATATGACACTGATGTAAGTTCTACTAATTTGTATGGTTCAGTATTTTGTTTGTCTTTACCTAGCTCTTGCTACAAATTGTAAATCAATGACTATTTTACACTGTGGAATGTGTTGTAGTTATCTCATGCTCCAAATAGTTGGTATTACTGATGAACAACCAATTCTATTTAGTATTATGCTATTATGTTGAGCTATTAAATGAGATTATCTATTGTTGTTAATTTTGTTTACGATAATGGTGTAGAGGTTGTAAACGCATTAAGGGATCACCCTCTCGGGTCTTGGAGAGCCCAAAGTGTAGGAGGTCTTTGAAATCCTCGTCAGTTGGTCCAGGTCCTTCGAGTTTCCCTTAATTTGAATTGAAAATTCCATAGGTAAATTAGAAGACCAACCTGGTTACAGTAAAAAAACCAATAGGTAGAGGG
>VDFB02326907.1:0-55474 GCA_007258455.2 Sequoia sempervirens | reverse complement strand
TGTGTTTCAACCTAAGGTCCATGTAATCACAAGACATCTTAGCCTGAAACTCCATCCCTGGATCTCTCCAATCTTGTAGAATTTGATCCTGTAGCTCCTATTGGGTGGGTTCTTCCTCTACACGAGGATTATTAACTCTCGGCTAGAAGTTAGGCATTAGGGGCGTAGAATTAGCTGTCCTAGTTCTACCTTGTCGATTTGTGCCTTTATCATACACCAAACTCTCACCATTGCCATTGCTCCTACCATGCCCGTTGTTGCCCTCATTGTGATCCCCATTGTTTCCAACGTTATTTCCTTGATTATTATTATTGTCCCCAAGCAACCGTTGGTTCATTAATGTCATCATCTGCACCAAACTCTGTTGCAACTCATGCTGCCTTCTAGCCAAATCATTCAACATCTCCCTAGTGCTAGGTTCCTATGGTTGTTCTCTGTCACCCATTTCTATGCCTGCAAAGGGATCTAACTCCGGTTGATTCTCAATGTTTATGTATGGATTTGTTTCTCCTCAAATTATAGTAATGATGAGTATAAGGGCCGTATTTACTCATTCAACCCAATATACACTATTTTTCGCTAAAAACCCTTCAGGATGGTAGGATTCACCGATACCACTGTAATATGCTGCCCTGTTTGCCATGGTTTTTCTTTGTGTTTTTGGTTTGTGCTTTTTGCAATGTTTTGATAGTTTGCAAAGGGAAATAAAGTGCAGAAAATATAATAACTTGCAGCAAATACAAAACGCAGAAAATTCACAATTTCCAAAGCTACAATGTGCAGAAAATTTCAGATTTGTATTACAATCAAAATATTGATCTTTTCTCAATTACAACAACAACCCAATTCATAGAATACCATTACATATCTAATTCCAACATATCCAAAAAACATTGGCAACTTTGTCAAGGGGCTGTAGTTGAAAACAGCGAGCTGGAACCCTCAAATTGGGATGCCACAACCAAGGAATAGCTGGAAAACACTTTAGAAGTCTTCTGTTCACTAACTAAGATCTAGACGCCACCAAATGGAGGTAGAAAGAGCACCAAACCCTAAGCGCCCTGCTGCTCAAGCTCCAACATCCAAACTAGGAATGGTACGGCCCAAGGACAACCTGGAAATGCAAATTAAAGTCTGCCAATCTGACTCAAATCCCAACGCCTGACCCTTCTTCACTCAGCCATTGCTCCGTATGCCATATAAGTCGCTAAATAATATCTGCAAATGCAATGAAGAGGTGGTATGGCTTGTTTTGGAAAGGGTCGACCAGCAAGAAGAAGATTTTCTAATTTGCAAATAACTTCAAGACCCTGCTGCTCAATATTCAAGCACAAACTCCAAAAATTCAAAATTGAAAGTCTTCAAAACTTTGCAATAAAGCCCAGGAGTGATTCTTGAATGGCAATCACCATCGATCCCCAAGATTGAATCTCTCACCAACTTCAGAGATGTCACCTACAAGGGATTTTGTACCCACAGACCCTACTGAAGAAAGCTCCTCTAGCAATAGAAGTGTTCGCATATCAAAATCAACCTAAATGAATGAATTTCTCAAATAGTGCCCTTTTTATAACATGCCAAAACCCCATGCCCCCCTTTGGCATTTCACTTTTAAAATATTTAAACTTTATTTTTAACTCCTCAATGTGGCGCCCAAACATAAAAAGGTCCACACCTTTTGAATTTACATATTTCACTTTATAATATTTCCTTATGTCTCCCATGGTCCCTTTAATAAAGTAGCTTTATAAATAACATAAGTTAAATATTTAATTTAACATTAATAACTTTATGTTATTTAAAATAATTGCACCAGACCAATTAATCATTAAAATATGGATATCAACTGCTCCCACCGACACTGCTAAAAATAGCAAGGGAAGAAATCACCAAAAACACTCCAGAAAGGGCACACATCTCCCTCGCCACACCATGTTGTAAAAATAAATACCTCAAAGTTCCCTAACCAAACCCCGTTAGCCTACGAGAATGACTAAATAGGCTAGGAAGGGGACATTACATTGGCTCTAGTGATAGTTGGGAAGATTTAGGCACAAAGTTGTCCTATTCCCCTATGAATAAGTTATGATATGGAAGCATGAATTTTATTTTCCATGAACCGTCTAGAACTCAAACATGGGACCTTCTCATGACTATTCTTGGTAGAGATGCTCTACCACTAGAACTACCATCTCCTTTTCTGTTAAAGGCGTGGATTTGTATTCTTCCAACATCCCCTTGACGACCACACTTATAAACTATGTTTTAGTCTAGCTCTAATATGATGTTGTTTTTCGTAGAGTAAATGTAATGTCCTCTTCTCAAACCTAATTTGTTTAGTGACCATTAGCCTAATTCTAGAGTTCCTGTAGGCTAAGTGATAAGGCAAGGGGACCCCAAGATCCTTAGAGGATGTAGTGGCAGCAGTTCTTGGTTTCTTGTGTTGGCTTTGAGCCCAGAAGATGATTCTGACTTGAATGACACTCTTTACAGTATGACCAAACTATCTAGGTGTTCTCCAAACTTAAAGAGCACGTTTATTTCTAGAAAGTCTCCAAAATGGCCTCATTCATTCATCCAGTGCCTCCATACCTCATTGATGCAGTCAGAATTGGATTCTGAGTTGATTCAGGATTTTTCATCGTAAGGGCTACAAAAGGATGCAAGGGGTGCTCATTGGGGGAGATTAAGTTGTGACAACAAAGTGATGTTGTAATGTCCCCTTCTCAGCAGTAGTTCCATCTGATGACCGTTAGCCTATTTCAAAGGCCCAGAGACTAGTTGGAAGTGAAAATTAGGGTTTCCTATTTTCTAAGAGGTTTCTTCTAAGCTTTCAGGGGATAGCATACAAGTGTTTTGCAATAGGATTTTTGGGTCTTTTTGGGTTTTCAACGGGCTTTAGAATGGTATAACATGCATTTTCATCAGATGACATTTTCGGACTTACTATTTTTAGTAAGTTACGATGGCTGCCCGATTTGTGCCCTAATGGAGTTTGGAGTCACTATTTTTAGTAGTATGCTAATTTTGGCAATGCAACTTTAGTAGCCATTCAATACTAAGTATCTATTTCTCGCAGGGCCGTTTATGCAGTGTGTCTGCAACATTCTTGGAGTCTGTTTTGTAAGGTGGCGACTTAAGTTATGTTTTAATATTGTCTTTTTGGACCCCAACGCCTAGACTCATGACTTCAAGTTGTTTTTAAGTTGGGTTTCTCTTTTGGACACCACATTCAGAAATATATTTGCTTTTGCTAAAGTTTAAATTGCTAAGTCATTTTGGGCACCCAAAGTCAAGTTGGTCAAATGCAAGTTAAATTGAATATTTTAATCTCCTTGGGCGTCCCTTTTGGAGGGAAAAGGTGATTCAAATTACTGGGTTGGAAAAGTTATAAATACAGGACCTTGCTTCTTCATTTGGTATCCATTGCTTATGATAACGAAGTGCTGCTGAAATTGTTTCAAAACTCTTGCTTCGGGGTTTGCATACCTCCTAGCCTTCATCAGTTTCCAGTATGAGAGATTTCTCTTAGCTGATCAGAGACTGCTTCTTCACTCTAAGGTTGCAGATAGAGCTTCATTGGAGATCACTTTTTTTGGCATTTTCTAATTTTGGTGTGGTAGTGAGTTTGCTTTCAATTTATGCTCATTTTCATGTGTTTTCTTCAGTATTCATGTTGTTGGTTTAGAGTATGGCTGTAGCACGTTTTGACTGACATCTTTCTAAGGAGTAGAGCGATTTTTGTGGGTACTGGCTCATTAGATTCCTATCACTTGGGTGCCCCTATGCTCCTATTTTGGTGATTTTAGGTATGCTTGAGTTTTGCTTGAGGTCGCCCTTCTCAGGAAGGCCATACCATTTGCAGCTTGTGCTTTGGGATGCGTTTCTAAATAATAAGTATTGTTTGGGTTGTCTTGGCTATTGGAGATTGGACGCCTAGCATCTAGGCATCTTTTGCTTTCAGTTTGGAGTCATTTGAAGAAGATTTGAGGGAGATACGAGCATTTGGTGTTTCTAGGGCTTGTTGGTTTAAAAATCAAAACGCTGCAATTTTGTATCAGACCTAGTTTTTCCTTCATTTTGTCATATTTTCTTGATGTTTATCTTTGTATTTGCCTTGGTGAATATTGTCTATCACTTGGGCTTTCAAGTTGATAAGAATATCTCAGTTTCATTGTACAAGAACTTAATATTGTAATGTTGATTCAGTAGTACTGATCAGCTCTTTCATTTTTGTTCTTTACTTTCATCGAGGCTGGCTTGTCGCCTTGTTTCCTTTGTTACCCACTAAAAAAGTGGAAGAGGTTGGCTTGCCACCTAAGCATTTCGTTTCCATTTACTTTTCCTTGTAGCCCGCTGAAAAGTGAAAGAGGTTGCCTTGCCACCTAAGTACTTTCATTTTCTATATTGGTTGGCTTTCCACCAATATCATTATATTTCCAACTTTTTCAGTTATAGCTAACAAATCCTGTTACACCGTATGCTCTCACCTTGCCCACTTCAGGATCTAGGTGATCAGAAAGTGAAGGGTTGCATTCCTGATTGCTTATCTTTCATTAAACTAACATTAATAGGTGAAATTCTTGTGTTAAAAATTAAAAAAAAAAACTAAGGGGGGTATTTCATTTGTTGGTTTGAGTTTGGATCCTTCAAGGCTTTGAGAAAGAAAATCCTCAATGTTGGTTCTAGTTTCGTAGTTGAAAGACACTCCCTAGCTAGACTGGTGTGGCTTCATTTCATGAATCACCATTGGAGCTCATGGTGAAGTTTTCTTTCATGGTTTATTAGTATGAGGTTTTTTGAGGACATTTGTTTGCTAGTATTTTTTTTGTTGATCCAATGATATGCAAATTCATTTGTGAAGTTTTCAGAGAGTTTTCCATTGCTATGTCATACTATTCCTAGGGCTCGGTTGTACCACCTTTGTGTCGATGCTAGTTGAAGCTTAAGAAAACTCTTTCTAGGTATTTGACCAATGATTTTCATTGCTTGGGCAATGAGGTTCTAACTAATTACAGGTCCTATTGTAGAGTTTTTGATATTTGGGAGTTGATCACCCCTCCTAAGAGGTCGTACATTCCTTGAAAGGGTGTGTGTGAATTCTTGAGGGGAACCACCCCACATAACCTGTCTTTTCGGCTCTTGAGGTGTCGCCTAGACCTTTATAGGCCTTTGAAAACAGTTCTAGAGTGATCTTTAGTGTTTTGGGGTGCTCTTTGGCTAGCGTGTTGTGTGTATACCTATTGTTTCATATCAGACCTGATTCAGTTGCCTTGTAGACCTATTTCAAACTCCTAGGTGTCGTAATTGAAGTATACTTGTTCATCCTTAGCAAGAGCTAAATTATTCATATTGTTGGGTATCATTGTGGCGGATTGAATCAAGTTCATAACATCATTTTCATTGTAGCATCAATCTTATGTTGTCCTAAGACTGAATTATAATGATGTAATGTCCCCTTCTCAACAGTGATCAGTGCAGTTGATCATTAGCCTGTCCTGGAGGCCCATAGGCTAGTCGGAAGCAGAAATTAGGGTTTCCTATTTTATAAGAGGATACTTTGGTAGTTTTGGAGGTTTGCATGTTGGAGTTTTGCAGTTTGGATTATGGATTCCTTCTGGGTTTTTAGAGAGCTTCGTATTGGTGTGACATGCAACTAAAACAGAGGACTTTTCCTGACTTACTATTTTTAGTAAGTTGTGATGGCTGCTTAAAATGTGGTTAAAATGCATTTGGACACACTTACTATTTTTAGTAAGTGCTATTTTTAGTAGTGCTATTTTTAGCAAGGTTTCATCAGGGCCAGTTCAGAGGCTATTTCAGGCAAGTCAATTTATTGAGTTTGGTCTCCAGCATTTGTGATGCTTATTTTGGCAAGTTTAATATTTGGTGAGATATTATTTTAAGTGAAATATTTGGACGACTTTTGGAGAAATATTTAAGATAAATTATAATGTATTTCACCTATCTACTTGGATGCCTAGCTTGGAGAAAATATTTGAGTATAAGGTATATTTTACTTAATCACCTTGGGCGCCTGTGTTATGAAATATTTGCATTTTGATAAGTATTATTCCTCTTATGTTTGGACGCCTCAAGTCAAGAAGTCAAAGGTTGGAATTCAAATGCAAATTGAAGTGAAATGAGAATCTCATTTGGGCGCCCCTTTTGGAGGGAAAGGGAGTTTGAATTTCTGGGTTGGAGAAGTTATAAATACAAGGCCTTGCCTCTTCATTTGATCATCCATTGTCTATCATATTGAATTGTTGCCGAAATGCTTTCAAGCTTATGGCTTTGAGGAATGCATACCTCGTAGCAAGTATCCAATTTTGTGTTTGAAAGATAACACCTAGTTGGAATTGGGACTGCTTCTCACATAGAGATAGTAAATTGAGCATCATTGATATTAGTTTTTGAAGTTATTTTTGATTTTCAGGTTGTTGGTTCATATATGGCTGAAGCAAGTTTTCATTTGCAAATAATTATATGATTTTTTATTTCACTGCATTTGCTATAATCATCTTTATGCCCTAAGCCTTCTTGAATTTCCTTCAGATTTTTGGTGTAAAGTGGTTATTTTTCTAGAGCTTGTCGCCCTTCTTGGTGGATATACTTTGTCTAGCATCACCTTGAAATGCGTGCAATAAATAATAGGTGTTCTACAACTATTTCTTGATTCTATCTTGAGCACTTTCCTCCTAGGTCTCATATGCATTCAGTTTCATGTCATTCGATTGAGTCTTCATTGAGTTAAGAGCATTTTGGTGTTTCAATCTTGTTAGTTTGCATTTTCTGAGTGTGGTTTCCTATATCAGATTGTAGTAGTTCTAGTTTTGGGTTGGTTTTTCATGTTTGGAAGGCTTGTGAAGTTTGGAGAAACACATAATATCATTTGCAGAGGATTGGACAGCTTACTCACTTGTAATTTGCAGATTACTTTCATTGTAAGACTGAAATCGGTAGTACTAATTTAGTCAGTTAATATTTCTGCACTTTATATTGTAATTCCCACTATTAGTGGAAAGGACAAACCTAGCTGTCCATTTACTTTCAGCTTTTCATTTATGTTAGAATAATATTTCTCTCTTTAGTTAATGGTCAATAGTTAATGTATTTAGTCTGTCTACTATACTAGGTAGTTAGAAGTAGGTCATTTCTTAAATGACTACAGTGCTGCTACAGTACTTTGTAACTACTATATAATGTACTCTTCTTGAGTAATAGACATCACATTTTTACCAGTTCACTTTCTGAACATGGTATCAGATCCCAGGTTGCTTGTATGGGTCTGACTCCCTCACGGGGGCCTAGGATTTTTGGAGGGCATTTTCAAATCTGTAATTCGTGATTTATGGTGTGAGATTTTTTTTGAGTCTAAAGATGACAGGTTTTTTCTATCGTTCATGGGTTTCTTTTTCGTGTGATCTAAACCCATGATTTTTACCTGTATCAGGCCACGATTTTTTGGGTGCTCAGATTTCATCTGGGCACGTATCTATTACTGACCACGCGACTTTGTTCTTCAAGAAGCGTTTTTCGCATTTTTTTCTTGCGATTTTCTTCTCTGGCCTACGCAACCTCTGTTGGGCACAATTTGCTTTTTTTTCTAAACATGTTTTATTCTCTTTCAATCGCGTCTTTTGAGACTCACCTGGGCGCGATTTATCACCTGGTTTTGACGCGTTTTCTCTCTGCAAGTCATGAGTTTTTAATACCAGTTTAAAGTCGCATTTTTTGTCTAAATCTGAATGTTTTTTTTTGTGAAGATCATGCCCTAGCTCAACAGTTTTTTTTTTTTTTTTAGGATTTTTTTCTAAAAATCAGGGCCATTTCCAGTATTTTACGCATTTTTTCTGCACATCCATGGCCACCTAGGGTTTCTACAACTCGACTGGGGTTTTTATCCTTCACTTCAAGTCAGAAAAAAATTTTGATTTCAAATTCTTAGTGTGTTTTTCGAGATCTCAACTAGGTTGTATTCAGATTTTTTTGGGTACCTCATTTTTCATGCCTTGAAATTTGTGCAAGTGGGTGTTGTCGAAATTTCCTAGGTTTTCAGCGACATTTTTGGGGTACTCTTCAGATCTTCTGGGTTTTGTCTTCAAAGTGCCTCAAAATCCATGCTAGGGTTTCTGCTTTGAATTTGTGTTGTTTCTGTTTTCGTTTTTTTGCCTTCACCAGTTTTACCTCAAGGTACATTACGGCATCTTTGACAAATATAATGCTTGAAAGCAGCCAGAAGTTTAACGAGAAGAATTACAACACCTGGAAGCAGTGCATGATTACGATCTTTGAATATTGCTGCCTCGACCAAGTCGTTTTGGGGAACTCAACTCGTCCCACTGTAGCCAGAAAGGACCAGGACAAATGGGATGAATGCAACCGAGAAGCCGTCATGCTCATCAAACTCTCAGTCACAGATGAGTAGCTACCTAAGAAATTTGAGGGTTTATAATTTTTTCCTCAAAAATTAAGGGTTTGTGTAATGTCCCCATTTTTAGCAACACTTTCAAGTGATTGATAGCCTATCCTCGGTGTGTTGTAGGCTAGTCAGTGGCAGAATTAGGGTTTCCGGCTGCTTGATGGTTTCTTCTGAAGATTCTGAAGTTTACATCTTGGAGTTTGGGATTTTGGATTGTGGATTCTTTCTGGGTTTTCAGAAAGCTTCACAATGGTATCACATGCACCTTGATCTGAGAAACTTTCTAAATTTACTATTTTTACTAAATTCTATTTGTGGCAACAGTTCAATTGGCATCAATTCAACAGGCTTTCCTCTTTAGGCCGTTCAGTTGGTATTGTTGATTCTTGGCCTTTTGATCCATTTTTGGTGAGATAAGTTATTTTAATTAAAATAATGTTACATTTTCACATTAACCCCTTGGCCTAGCAGTATGACTTTAAGTTGTTTTAAAAAGGGGATCTTGAGGGGTGGACGTCTCATCAAGAGGCTATTTTAAATATTTCTAAGGTCAAACATAATGCTTGAGGAAGTGGACACCTTTTTGGAGGAAGAGTTTATTTTATTAAAATAAATTAATCTCCTCATGTTTGGACGCCCAAGGAAGGAGATAATTGAAGATTAAATAAAATACAAATACAAATGGAAATGTGGATTTGAAATTCAATTAATTTGGGAGCACTTTCTCAAGGCTTCTAGAAGTTCTTATCAAAAGCTATAAAAGGAGAGGTTGGATCTTCATTTTGATCATCTCTTGTCTACTACATTGTTATGCTGCCGGAATGGTGAGTGAGTTGCTTCGAGGAATGCATACCTCCTAGCTTTGGCTTAGTTTTTTGCTTGAAAGATAGCAACTAACTAAGATGATGGTTGTTCTTGACTCTTGAGAGCAGATTGAGCACATTGTATTTGAGTTTCTTGTAGTTTTGATAGTTTTTGAGTTCTTTGGTCCCTTTATCGAACCGGATGGTTCTCTGTTAAAACCCTATACTTGGCGAGGTTTTGCAGAGATTTTGTATTTTTATGTTTTGAAGTTTCAGTCAAATAAATATAATTTTCTAATGATCCTCATTCAAATTCGTGCTCATTGGATGTGGAGATAGGCTGGTGGCATCAGCGTGGTGTCTAAAATCTTGAAATGGATGGCTCGCCTTGTCCTTGACTGCAGCGAAATCACCAAGTGCAAGCTTGAAATTTGGTATTGCCTGACCTGGGTGCACTTCAATCACGAAGAGTTTCGTTCTCCCGAGAAGCGATCGTGCGAGAAACCCTAGGTTTTAAACTCAATGCTGAGCAATAAGACAAAGTCGAATAATAATATCAGAATAGTTCGATTTTTCCTTGAGTGGAAATATATATCCCTTGAAGAAATTCGACCCAATCTCCCTTTTAATTAATCATTTAAATAAATGATTTAATTCACACTTTTAAACTTAGGAGAAATATTAAATAATTAACTGGCGTCTTATTTTAATGAATAATAAATATTCATTAAGTCAAAAATCAATACTTTATTATAAAGTATAATAAATACTTTATAACATGCCAAATTAATTAAATATTTAAATATTTCAATAAAGTGACTTTAATATAAAGTCAAATTATTAAATATTTAATAATTCATTAAATACTCCTTATTTCTCTGTCTGATCATCAAACTGCTGAACTGGGTCGATTCTGAGCTGAATGGTTGAACCAGGTGCCCTGCCCGAAATAGCAGCTTCCGCCTGACCTAACTTTCTAAAAATAGAAAGTTCCTGAAAATGCTCTTTGGAAGATTACCAAAATGCTTTTGACTAGCTGAGCTACCACACACCTTTGAGCAAGCACCCCAAATGATCCTGCCTCCTACAGCCATCTCGGATCAATAATGACTAACCTCATGCCAATTGCGCTAACTAGGATGGGGACATAGCATCCACTCATAGCTAAGTAGTTTTTATTCATAAGTGATAGAATAAATTTATATTATTACAGGTGGTTACATATATCATTATCATCCTATTTGATTTTAAAATGAAGATTTGGATTTTATTTTGTAGAAGTCGCTCTTCTTGAGACCACTCTACTTCGTCATTCTTGGCAAATGTTTAGATAATTCATTGAGTGGTTGTTGCAGTCATTTCTTGGTCCTAACTTGATCGCCATCTTCCTAGGAGTTCATTGCACTTGGTCTCACGTCATTTGGAGTAGTTTTGAAGAAGTTACGAGCATTTTAGTGAGTTTTGTAGTTGCTGATTTGTGCATTTTCAGTTGCTGGTTTGTCAAAATCAGATTGTAGAAGTTTATCTTTTAGGTTGGGTTTTTTGTGGGTTGAGTCATTTGATGATAGAAGAGATATAATACTTCATTGCAGCATTGAGACATTTCAAATACAATCATATTTGCAGGAGAAACTCATATTGTAAGGCTGCTACAGTAGTACTGTTCAGCTATTTTAATTCTTGCAATTTCATATTTTCCCACGTTAGTGGAAGAGACTAGTCTTTGCTCAATCTATTGTAATTCCCACGGTTGTGGAAGAGACTGGTCCTGCTCAGTCCTTCATTGTATTGCATAGATCCTCATCATCATATGATAGCACCTTGCTCACCTTGGGCTTGGAGTGCAAATGCTTGATGATTGAGTTACTTTCAGCACTACATTGTTATCAATAGATTCTCCACCATATGATAGCGCCATTCCCGTCTTGGGTTTGGAGTGCACATGCTTGGTGTCGAGTTTACTTTGCAGCATTGCATTACTTTTCATAGTACCTCCGCCATATGGTAGCGCCATTCCCACCTTGGGTTGGAGAGCACATTCTTGGCGTTAAGTTTACTTTCAACATTGTAATACTTCAAGACGCTACTAACGACCCTCTTGCCATATGACAGCATCATTCTCATCTTGAGATTGAGTGCGCATTCTTGGCAAAGAGTTACTTTCCAATTGCTGGTTTTGGTTTAAGCTAACCTTAATGGGTGCTTATTGTGCTGGTGTGTTCGTTGAAAATTTGAAAAAATTGGGTTGGCTCATTACAGTTTGCTCTTGTAAGCCCTAGTCAGGGTTTTCGCAGTTCGGGAGGGCTCTTTGGTTTCTAAAAAGGGTTTTACTGTTTTTCCTTAAAAATGATGTTTTATATGTTGATCTGTATTTCGGATTTCGTGCCAGCTACTTGTTTGGGTTTTTGTAATTTGCAAAATGTGTGGGATTCCTTTGTGGTTTTTTACCGTTTTCTTCGAAAAAAAAATGATGCTTTGTAAACTTTAGTTTCAGGGTTTTGCGATTTTTTCCTCAAAAATCGTGGTTTGCTGCAGTCTGTTTTGGTCACACCTCGAGTTGTTGGGGCGAACATCTACACATATGTCTTATTGCAGTCTGTTTTGGAGCATTGTGCTCATCTACAAAAGTTTCAATAGTTTGCCGATTTATCTTCAAGATCGTGGCAGTTGTTATTGGTGTGTCTCTGGTTTCAGGGAGGGACAGCTTTGTTACCCTACATTAGGTTGGATGTCCTATGATCAATTTTTGTTATTCTGAAGTTTCTGGAAGGGTTGGTGGCAGACTCATCTCAAGTGGCAAAGTCAATGGCTGGCTCTTGTATTTTGTTGCAAAAGCGTTATGCAAAGAAGGGGACAGCCTTCTCTGTTATTTTTTTGGGTAGTTGATAGATTGACCATTAAGGGAGGGTGTTAGAATAATATTTCTCTCTTTAGTTAATGATCAATAGTTAATGTATTTAGTCTGTCTACTGTAGTAGGTAGTTAGAAGTAGGTCATTTCTTAAATGACTACAGTGCTACTATAGTACTTTGTAACTACTATATAATGTACTCTTTCTTGAGTAATAGACATCACATTTTTACCAGTTCACTTTCTAAACAATTTATGTACTGCCCACTAAACAAGCGGAAGGGATCGGCAAGCCGCCCATACTTTACTTTTCATGTACTTGAATTCTTCATCATGTTGATCGGTTGAGCTGTCAAACTACTCCCGCTAAGTAAGTGGTCGAGTTGCATAAGCTTTGTACTTTCCAGCAATTTTTATTATACAAGCTAACAATCTTCGGCGCCATATGCTATCACCTTACCCATCATTGGGATCTTGGTGAACATTCTTGGTGTAGGGTTACTTTCCTCAGCTGGTTTTGGTTTTGCTAGTGCTGACGGGTGAAGTCGTTGATGTGAAAATTGAAAAAAATTGTAAGGGGGTTATTTCAAATGAGCTCTTATTGTTAACACCGTTTGGTAGTACCATCGATGACTTAGCTCTTGAGTTTATTTGCTACTTACCCCACTAAATAAGTAGTCTTATTTCTTATCCCACTAAATTAGTGGCATCTTTCATTATCCCACTGAATAAGTGGTTGCATTGTACTGACCCCACTGGAAAATGGTTCTTGGTTTGCACTCACCGCTGAAAAGCAGAAGAGTTGTTTACTTTCAGTTGTACCCACTAAATAAGTGGTTACTTTCATAAGCATTAAAATGTAATCCTTGCCACCCTATGCTCTCACCTTGCCCACACTAGGATCTAGGTGATCAAAAAGTGGAAGGAAGTTGATTTAGTTGGTTATCTTGCTTAAGTTTTGAAGCTAACAAGTTGACTAAAAATTCAAAAAAATTGGGGTGGTCAATTCAGAAAATAGGACTCAAACTGAGAAACTTCACACAATTATGCTCAACTTGTTGGGGTTCTATGCCACTCAAGCTACCAAACCCTTTGTGGTTCAGGATTTGGTTTTTTTTATTCCAATAGTGAATAACTCTCTGAAGTGCCGATGATTCTCAAATGTCACTGATCATAATAGAACTTTATGTGTTAACCTTGTGTGATAAGAATCCTATAATGGGAAAATTGTAAAATAACCTTTTCATCCATTCTTTATGGTGTCCTTAAGATTAACCATAGAGGAAGCTGATGTTGCATTTACTTAGTTACCAGTCAAAATTACATATAATATTAGTTTATTTAACTCTAATTGTATATTCTCATCATGTAGCTTCTATAAATTCAAATTGTGGAGTGGTTATAGAAAATAAGAAACATGCTACTCATCAAAATTCCAAGGGAATGAACAGAATTATTCCATCAACTGATTTTTCATACAGTTATAAAAGGTAGGATATAACTCAAAATTTTAATCATCAGGCTTTAGATATTTTACCCACTGATTCTGCAAGAGGTGGTCCTCCATAACGTATGCATACTAAGGGAATAGTATCATTTGACAAGTCAAATAAATCTCTTTTTCCCTGCAGAGAAGGCAGTTTTTTGAAAGCATAAAAAGGCATAGTTTCAAGCCTGTAAAGTGATGACAAATGTATGAAACTAACAACTAGAATGAAAATAAATATTGAAATTTTAAAACATATTGACCCCAAATAATACCAAAAAAAATTGAAAATTTTCTTTATCATCTTATATGCTTATGTTTTATTGAGTATATATGCTTGTATAAGTGCCTATTGTAATTAACTTCCTTGAAAACAAGAATAAAAGCATGCATTAAACAAGTAAACTAAAAGGTAATGTTTGATTTTCTACCTTTGCAACCTTCCAAATATCCGTGGAGTCTATAGTTTAAAAAATTAAAAGCTACCAGGTCAAGAAAGGGAAGATTGATATAAAATTGAATTGCATCCATTTCATGATACCATTTTTCACACAAGTTGTTGAAAGAGAAGCTCCCCAGATATGTGAGTTTTTGTAAAGAGGGTTGAGCAGCTGTGCAAAAACATCCAACTGTGAACTGTTGGATTGTAGGAAGCAAGGGTTCCCCCTTGTCAACATAACTGATACTCCAACTCCCTTCTTTGTTGATTACTTTCTTGAAATTATTTTCATTTTCTTTTAAGGCTCTTTATTTGATTTCTTATTGTTTGCTCTTGCATGTTCATTTCCTAGTTTTTAGTTATGGCAATGAGAAAGTGTATGCATATTTCATACGTGCTTTGTAAGTTTCTTCCTAGTTTTGACAATTTAAGTGACTCACAATCAGTCCCTATCTAGATTAGACTGTTGGTCTATTTATATGTGTCTACAATGATGGCATCCTAACCATGAACAAGAAGAAGAGATAATTACTTGATGATATAGGTAGCCTGAACAATTTTCAATGGCCTTGTATGTTTAATGATTATTTTAATATCCAATAATTTCTAGATCAATTTTGATGACATTTTTACAGAAATATCTTGTATTCTGACAAATATTAGTGATGATTGAAGTGAGAGAGAATGCTTCTGGTAGAAACTATGTTAGTACATTTTTGCATCAAAATTTTGGATCATACTCCATGATCCATCACCAAGATGACAAAAAAAAATTCCAATGATGGATCATGGAGTATGATCCAAAATGTTGATCCAAAAAAAATACTTAAATGATTTCTACCATAAGCATTCTCAATCATTTACATGGACTGTAGAAATATCGTGTATGTTAATGGTTGAAGCATTAGTCTTTTCCAAGGATAAAATTCATCTCCCAAACAATAATTAGCCGGGCTAATCCTCATAAAATAGTATGTAGGTAAAGACTTAAAGTTGTACTCATGTCAATATATAAGAGAAATAAAGTTATCCTGATAGAAGTTTGTTTAGTATGCCATGAGTTCAAAACCCATGACAGGTTTTGCCACCTTTCATACTAAACCCACCCACCTTCCTTACCCTCTACCTCCCACCACATACACTCCACCCATGAGACCATATAGTGGTGTGAGGAAAATGTGTATGCATAAGGACTTATCAGTTATATAACCTCTCCAAATTCAGAATAAATATTTCAATTGAAAAAAAAAACAACATTTTTACTACTATGATTATTTATAATGGCTAACCATGCATGTGTTCTACCAAATAAGGCTTTTGAAAGTGTGTATAAGTTAAGATAATAATGTGTACTATGTAGTTCTTCAGATATATTATCTCTATGGGATTTTTCATTGTGTGGATTATTTATTACTCATGCTATGCTTCTATGTCAAACATTCTTCTATATTTGATAATCACTTCCATTAACTATTAGCAATAATATTCGTTAAGCATACATGGATTTGAAAAGAATATTAATTTATTAATATTTAATTAACAAATTAAGTAAAAAATAAAACTTGGGATGATGTATAAATCATTGAAAAAAGGCGTAAGGAATACTCACAGATACCCAGTTTGATGTGAGAGTCATGGATAGAGTTGAAAACCCATTAGGAAGCTCAACTGGAAAACATTTATAACATATTAGAAGACATAACACAAAAAATACAATGATAAGAATATCATCCTAGTCACATTCTTGAGAATTTGATGAGGCTATATCAAAGAAACAATTGCCCATGTCCATTCTTTTGGAAAAATGGAATAGGAATTCAAAAATCAAAGAAATTATTTCTTGGAATGAATTTCACAATTTAAAAATGATACATTCTACTAATTAGGTAATGTTGTATTACCTCATACAACATAGTTAAGTTGTTTGTATTTGGATTACATTAAAAACTATAGTTAATACCTAGGATAGCGATCAACAAGAGAAATGTGTTGAAAAGAAAGCTATACGAACCCATAACATAGGCACTTTAATTCTAAAGTCTAGACCACCTTCCCAATACCTACACATATAAATGAATACGAAAAATACAAGGATGATTATCGATACCATAATGCACGAAAGATGATTCACACGATAGTTCAACATGGTAGCATCTTTTATACACATCACACTCAACCAACATTTTCTTTGCATTTCCCTTGTAGAGTCAAGAGGTAATGCCCCTTATGGCTCCCCATTCCATTGCATGGTGAACTTGAGGGTAAGTTACCTAACTCCCTTAACTCACCATCCTTGCTAGCATCATTGAAAAACATGCAATTGCCAATCTAACTTCAATGCTAAGTCAGGATGATGCTAATTCAACATAAATAAATTGAGCATGGATGGTACCAATCACTCAATAATGACCAAAATATGTATCATTTCATCTTCGCATGGTATCCATTTATTTCCATCCTTCCTCAAGGATGTGTCGTTAAGGGCATTTGTTTGATTAGGAACGAGAGGACATTTGGGGACAAGGACAAAATGTCCCCACCCCCTCTTTTTTCCTATAAATTTGAGGGTGTCCCAAATATGCCCCCTCATCATAGGAGACATCTCCTATCAACATTTCCCAAAGGAGGACCCCCAAGGAGATGCCCAAATATCCCCAACGTCCTTGTGATGTGTCCCTCTCAAACTATAGGTTTTTCAACATGAAAATAATACTTTTTTAAAATTTGACAATCCAACACATAGAAATGATCGCATAAATCAATGTTTTAGATAGTGAAGGTGTGGACATTGCCAAAGAGATGGAACACTTCACCATGAAGACAATTGTGAAAGTATCCAAAGTTCACAAACAACCAACAAAGAGAAGGACAAAGGACATTACTGAATGAAAGGTGAGGATCATAACATGGCTTATGGAAATAAGATTGAGAAAGATAACACACCAACGTATTGGTGATTGCAGATTGTTTATTGCATACAACGTAGCAATGGTAACATAATTCAATTTTGTACATTTTTTGCAAATTATGATATTATATATATATATATATAAACAATATATTAAAATATAGCCATCCACAAATGTTTGGAAAAAAATTTCCATCCTTGGAAACACATACCCCCCCTCCCCCCCTCCAACTCCGAAACTCGTAAAAAAACTGTTTATTTCCTATTAAAGATAGTTTGAACATTAGAAAGTCTAGCACAATTGATATAGAAAGATTTCAGCAAAGAAAAAGAAAATTTGATTCCTAAAACCATTGCACCAACTCCAAAAATGGTGCAACTATCATTGGCTCCAAATCACTTGATAGTAGGTGCATTAAGTGAAAATCGTGAGATGCTACAAACAATGTCAAGTAAGAATACAAAGGCATCAAAAACATGAAATACCAAGGCAATATGCGATGACAAAAGCAAGCCAAGGAAGCGATCAACATCTCAAAGCCTTGTATGGATTGAGGCAATTCTGAGATTTTAATGTCCCCAAATTATTGATAAAGTGATTTAATTAATTTAATTAATTTAAGTTGTCCAAAATCAATATTATTTGAAAAGGATGGCTTTAATTAATTATTTTAATTAAAATAAAGTGGAGATAATAAAATATTAAGAGGTCACTTTATTAAATAAAGATCCTTCTAGAAGCTGGGGTTAGTTGCAAGTTGGCTTCTTCTAGAAGTTTCATTGAAGCCTTTAAAGGGAGTTGATGTGCAAGGCATTTGGCATCCATTGATGAATTGATATTTGTTATGCATTTTGCAAAAAACTTGAATCTCAGGTTCAAGTAAACCTCTGGGGAAGAAAACCTTCAGCTGGTTGGAAAAAGGGTTGGACGAAAAAGCAGCTCTTTTCAAGGATGGGTTCACAGCAGAGTTCACAATTGAGCTTATTTGATAAATCGGGTGCAATGAATAGTTTGATATTTTGATGATTTGGCTATCAGCATATTCGGCTTTTAGTGGTGATTTTCAGTATTAAAGGGATTTATTCTTTTACAAGCCATTGTCAGATTTGTGGTATAAGTTTTTAATTTCCAGATCATATAGACACTATATTGATTGGGGCACAAAAGTATTTATATAGAGAAGCCCATATGGTCTAAAGGAATCGATTTGTCTAGAAATTATGATTATCCATAAGGTGAAATAATACTCTTCTATAGGGATTGATTCAAAGAGTCGACAGTTGTAATTTGGAATATAGGCTTTGTCAATTACCAGACAGTGCAAGTGATCTACAAGGTGTAGAAAAGGATGAATTCCGAATAGGACAAATCCGTCTTATACAATTCATCCCCAAGGCGTCAGATATTATTCCTTACGCTGGAACTACGGGAGCTGATTGCTAGCTAGCTAGTTATTGCCAGCATAACTCGTGTATTATCAAAGTTTACATGGAGGATCTATATTTATCCCTGAAGGCTATCGGGAATTCTGCCACAACGAATTTATGAGCAATAGACATCGATATGGTTTAGGCGGACATTATTGCTAGTATCTTAATCGGGAGTTGTGTGCTTGTTTTCTTGGTTGATGGCGAATGAAGACAACAACAGATCAGCATTCAATATCCATTGCAAATAACATCTAAGAGGAGAATTGATTGGCAAAGAGAGTCTTGGGTGTTGTTCGGAAACTCTTGTAGCCGTCTCTATCATCTTCAATTGGGATCAATTGACATTCCAAGGCAAGGTGACTACAAGATTTCAGCTAGTCAATTCCTCATGTGAATCTTTGTTGTCTTATGGAGGATCGACTTGGAGCATAGAAGCCAGACCTGCATTTCTAGAATTAAAACTGCTTACACAAGGGTCGTAGGTGTACATAGATGTTGGGCACACATTTTGAGTTCAAACCTTAAGCCATACCTGGGAGTGCTTATCGGGTAGTTTCTCATTATTTCTGAGTGTAGTTTGGGTAATAATACACTGTAATTATTATATGAATATGTTCAATTGCATGCCAAGAGAATAATACTGTATGACTGTCCCTGTTCACAGTGTTACCTAATTACTCAGGAAATATAATAAATAAATCTTAGACTGTGTTGTATTGAAGCTCTTACTGCTGTAGCTTCGTACATGATATTTATCTGTGATTGAAATGTACTTTTGAGTGTATAATCTGCTGCTTGTATTGAAAACTCAAAAATATTCCTTAATGTATGGTTTCCTTGCCATCTTTCAACATGGTGGATGTACTGTTCAATAAAATCAGTTAGTGATTTCTATTTCGAAACGAAGCTCATTTGTCAAAAGCAAATCTTTATATTCTGGAAACGCTCAGTAAGTTTGATTTCTTTATTTGACAGATGCAATATGTCAAATTGAGAAATCTATCGGAAGATATCGAACAAGTTCCAACAGGGATATTACAGAGATGGTTATATATCAAATTTTCAGACTTAACATTGCTGTCATATTTTGTTTCAGTGGGTATGAGAGAGTGTATGTGAGTATGATTGGTGATAATCACAGGATTTGGAATCCAAGAACAATTTTTAGGGGTGAGATGTTGATTCAGAATTGGAGTGGTGGACAAAACTTTAGAGTTGGTACTGCTGTCCACTTTCCAATCAGCCTACATAGGACTTTGCATGATAGCATACCAATGGATTGGCCAATACCTCCAGCCCGGTAGTGGAGTAATTTTCAATTGATGTTGATGTTATTAGAGGAGTCCCTTTGGTCATTCCCGCACTCACGTTTCCTATGTTTTCAAGGGTAATGATTTATGATAGATATTGCCCTAGCATTCCCACTCTGATTATGGCAACATCATTTTTTGGACATATGAGTTTTGAGTAATTGCAAGCTTATTGGCAGCAAGTTGTGGGAGGATTTACAGAGTTAGTGCAGTTATTCCTAGCTCCCACCAGTATGAGTGATGGTTATTGCAATCAATTTGAGATGTTAATATATATATCTACAGATGTTATTATGATGATTGCAGTAGATTGGATGAGTTGATGTGCACGAATTAGGCTTTTTGACACTTGGAGATTAAGTGTCAGCGAGAGGTTCTCAGTTTATGATCGGGAAGATATTGTCAGGATGTATGATTTCAGGGATGACACTATTGTTATCTTCCTTATTAGCTTCCATTTAGGGATTGATTTTCATCACTTCTAGAACTATGTGAAGATAGATGTCGAGGGTTATTCTTGGAGGATGGGTACATTATATTTCTTGTTGCCCAAGATTGTGTTAGACAGTGAGATTGTAGACGTGGGCCTCACTATGGCACGTTGGCAAGAGACTTTTCATGATACAAATTTCAGCCCTCGGAGATATTTCAGTTTGGATTTTGATGATGGTTACATTTTGGGGTTATTGGAGGAGAGAGCGTAGACTCGGTATTATGGATTAACAGTTTTAAACAAAGTAGTGCAACGACAAAATGGTGGACATTTCCAGAGATTGACTTGGGACCCAAGAATTACACGTGGATTCAATTGGGTTCAGCTAGACGTTATTGAGGATACACTGACATTGCTTGAGGACATGCAATTTTTGGGGAGGACAGATTGTAATATCCTCATTTCCGATTTGTTAGCATTGATTGTAGATATTGGTTTTCTTGGCAACAATCAGTGTTGTCAGAGGGGTTATCAGTTGTCCAAGGTGATTTGGAGTATTTTTGGCACCTTTAGTTGTATCTCCAGTCGAAGTTTCATATTTTTTGTAGGTTTTGAATTGATACGAAAATATTTAATAATTAAATAATTAATTAAGTTGTCGAGAAAATATTAAGTTAATTTTCTTGACAACTTAATTAATTAATTTTAATTATTTTATTAAAAAGTGACTAATAATCAAAAAAGTTAAATATTTTAAATAAGTCACTTTGTGGGGAAATAAGGAGAAAATTAATAAGTAAATATGTTATTTCAAGAAAAGTGGGAGCAATTACCGAAAGGGGGAATAAAGGTTTTGGAAATCTCTTTTTTCAATTTATGTTTGGTTTTATTTTCATCCAATTGGATTTTGAAGAGCTTCTTGAGGAGTTGGAACCTTGGGACGAAACCCCTAAGGGTAAACCAATTTTGATAGTGGAAGACCTATCCTAGCTAGTTGTTGAAGGAATCGTACTAATTTCTTGAATCGATTTAACAATAAACGAAGCGTAAATTCACAAAGTCTTGTACCAAGATGAATTTCCGAGTTGGAGGGAGTTCAAAATTATAGAGTTGGTTAAATTTATATTACATTTGCAATTTAGTTTGTTATGGTATTTTCAGATTTGCAGGGGCCGATTTTATACTGTATTCCGCTCCATACGAGTTGTGAAGAAAGGGTTGATTCATAATGATATAAGACCTGAGACAATATTGTGGTGAAGTTTCATGGTAATATTCAATAAGGGAGTGATATCAGGTTGTGAAGAAAATGGTAAGGCCAAAGATACTGTTGTTGCCAAGGAGGGAAATAGTGCTGCTATGTTCTTATTAAGGGTGACATGGGTATGAGGGGCAAAGTAATACAGGCCTTAAAGAGTTGTGTAGTTTCAAATTTAAAGAGAAGTTGACGCTGCACTTTTACGAAGGCTTGCTTGTAGTATAGATGTTGCCGCTTCCATTTTCAAAGGCATCAAACATTGTGTACAAAGTGTGTATGTGACATGGAGGTGGTCAAAGAAATCATTGAAGGTTTCAAATCTCTTGGAAACTACTACCAATTTATTATGGTCACCACCTTTGGGAAGGACTTGACTTAATTAACCATCATATATGCTAATAGTCGAGGGAAGCAGTGGGGACTTTTTGCAAATCGTCGACAGCAGGAAGCTAGTCGTGGTCCCTGGAAATATCTATTTTGCTGGCTGCCAATATTGTGAGGGGTGACAAAGATGTGACATGGTCATTCTACGTGACTTTGAACCACCTTCCAAAATATTGGATGTTGTGGAAGTTCTGCAAAGTCAAAGGAAGACTACCACTAGTATTTCATATTGGGAAAGGTTGGTTTATCGATCATTTTCATGGGAGCATGCAATGTTTCAAACTTACACCACCAGTCATAGTTGGGTTTATAAAGAAGTTGCACCAATCACAATTAGGTCAGCCATTTATTTCAATACTAATTTGTGTGTAAACTGCCAGCCCAGACTTGTCTATACAATGATATTTTCTTTTGGACATTATGTTCAAACTTTCCACGTTGTGGTAATGGGTTTAGATGGTATCTAAACTGAATGGAATAAAATGTGTTGATTGAGTTTACAAATTGATTCTACTTTGGAACTTGTGAAGTTTTGTTGTATGTCTGAATTGCACGAACAAATATTCATCTATTGAAAACACATTGAATACAAGTTCAGAACATCAATATGACAACTACTTGATGAAATGCCCATTCTTAGAAGTTATGAAAAAAAAAAATTAAAAAATTGCATACAAATTTTTTTTGGGATATTACAATTACCAGATATCTACATCTCTATCCCTTCCCTCAAATTACTACAACGTATGTTGCTTCCACTTTCCTTTTAGGTTAGATATGCTCTCAACTTCCACTTCCTCCTCATCCTCTGTAGCATCTCCTTCCTTGTACTTGAACATTGGATAAGACTTCAACCAATACATACTTCTCCCACACCAATTATATTGGGTGTAGGTCTTGGGTTGCTTAATATGCATGGTGAGCTCATACTTCTCCTTTTTCATTGTAGACTTGGGATATCGTGATGTCTTCACTTTTAAAAAAGGATGGTGTGATGTCGATTCCCATACACAACCATGATAAATATTTAGGTTGTTGACTTATTGTTGTCACTAGCAATGATGCATGGTCATCATTCCCAATTAACATAATTCTAACAAAGGCCACTCAATCATAAAATAAAGCCAATTCATTTAGTGCAAATAAAACCCCATTAAAAGAGCTCATGAAGCAAATCTTGTGTTGGGACCCAAAATTGCTACTCCAAAATCCTAGAACACAATTTTCCCTTCATGGCCAGAGGTGTCTTCAAGAAGGTAAAACCAAGTTTCATCTACTAATTGTGGATGGTTAAAGGCCAATGAATGAGCATGGATAAGCTCTCCTACACTTTAGACTCAACTTTAACCTGGGAGGGTGTTCCCAGAGGTATCCTAAATAGGATTGAAGATGTCGAAGATAAGGCAATATAATAGTTTGTAGCTATATCCAATGTAAACTTAACCCCATTGACTTAAAGACCGACCAACTACACAAATGACCTCTTATATTGTTGATGGTGACATTATTGCACAAAGGGAAAGATGAAGACAAGTATATATGATTGCAAAATGATTTACCTAATAAGGTTCTCAAAAGATGGCTCCCTAATTAATTGTCGAATCATGAACTACAGATACCAAGACTAAATCTAAACTATTGGTGAACGATTTGTTTGTTTAAAGAGTTTGATTGAATCAGCTTTTTCTTGGACTGGTGCCTATACGAGTTATAAAGTCATAGTTCACAAGAGGGGGAAGCATAGAGGAGTTGATCTAAGCATAAAATGCATCAAGAATAGTTATCAAATACATTACATATATAATGTTCCAATATTACATTGCATAAATTCGCATGTAAAGAAGAGATGATCGTAACAAGCCTTGAAATGTTTTAGAAATGCTATTACATTTATCAAGTCTTCAATGCATTCATATTAGCAAATGCGATAAGAGGGAACCCTAATAGAATGCTACACATTCCCCTAAAAGTATACAAAAAACAAAGACATTCACTATTTGACAACCATTACAATATTCTTGCCTACAAATGCTTCAAAAACTGACTATCCTCTTGTAACTAGACATTCAAGACTTAAAACCCTAAAATCCACCTAGCAATTGAAGAAAAGCATTGGAAATAATGATGATTAACCCTTGTGATGTGGAGCAAGCTGACATTTATACCAATAGATAAAATCATCCACTTCATCACTTGAGAGAAATAATAGCAAATCAAGACATTCAAAATGACCTATCGCATTGATGGAACATTGGAAAATCGAATATGGCATTAATAGAGAGATCTAGAAGTCATTGGGGTAGGTAAAAAAAACACTAGGACGAGCACAAGGATCCAATCCGAGGAGGAAATTGAAACTAGGACCAAAAGAGGATGCAAGAACTAGGCCAAATTCCAATTGGAGGTCAGGTGAGTGAAGGGAGCTAGAACCAAGGACCTCGAAGAAGTTCCTAGGTCCCAAGTCCCTCTAGGATTCCACAACCCAGGGGAAGGAACTGCTGAGAGGGGATACGAAGGACCTAGTCCAAGTCCCAAGAAGGACCACAAACAAAGGTGAGGAGAGTGAAAGGGAAAAGGGGCTCTAAAAGAAACAAAGAGTGGGAAAGACTTGTCACTGAGGATTAGGTGCCAAGGTCCAAGGTTCGTTCATGAGCTCCAAGCCCAAAAAGGAGGAAGGAAAAGGAGTAAGAAAGCATGGCAAAAGGGGCATTCAAGACACAAGGGCCAGGACAGATCTTCCACTAGGAACTTGGTGTCGAGGTCTAGGATCCTCCTAGAGGTTTGGGCTCTAAGAGGAGGAATGAAATGCAACATGGGAAAGGGAAAGGTGGGGAATAAGGAACTCTAAGAACTTGTCAAGGGTTCGAGGGGTTCAAAAACTTGTGAAAACCCAACAAGTCTTCAACAAAGCTTGCCTTCGAGGATGTCAGAGGTTTAGGGAATTCAAGAACTTTTAAGTTCCTTAACACCCTTCCTCACACTCTTCATTCATTTCATATGTTGGAGTACTTGATGACCTTGGAACCATGTTGACAATTTGGCAAGTCTACAAACCTATGAACTCGTCAACAACCATTGCCTTAGCCATTTTCATTCCTTCTTGTTGATGACATAGGCAGATTTTAAACCTTGTCCAAGATTCAAGAGGTTATTGAACCTCTAACACCCTTGATAGCTTTACTTTCCTTTTTCTCATCAAAGTTCTTAGACCTTCCATGAACTGGGTGGAAGGTTCAAAATTCTTGAACCTCCCAAAAGTTCGACATTCTACTTAAGATTTTTCAATGAATATTAGACCCTCTTAACACAATAGGACCCACTTAGGATTTCTTATATTGGATATTAATGGTGGGAAAAATAGGCCAAGGGCACAAAGGGGTGAGTCTATAGGGAAATTTTACGAACTTTTGAGGGTGTCCCAACATTTCAGAGACAAGAAATCAAACCAGAAGTAAATTTCTCCATTCATCGATCCTTACTTGTAGAGAACAAAATCAAAGTTCCAAATCTATATTTTTTGTCCCACCAATGAACTCACTAGAAATAAGATCTCATATATAGTGTTACTCCCTTTATGAGTGATCTTCAACACACTTTACTACCATGATTGCTTTCATATGTTGTACGAACCTTCTCTATCCAGTCTAAACACAATAATTTTTCATAATTAACATAGATATTCCATAGCTAACTAATAAAAAAATGGTAATCCATTTTTAGTGAATTATGCTTCTTGTCCTCTAAGTGCTTTGCTTAAAGATAAAAGTAAATTGCCTCAGAGCTACGATGCTTAAGTGCTGCAAATTGGAGTGGACAGTTGTGTGAATGAAATGAAACAAGTAGAGCACAGAAAAACTAAGAGGAAAAACTCCAACTCTAAAAGAGTAACAGCTATGCATTTTCTTGCCACTATCATCTTGGAATACTACAAGCCAATGGCCTTCTTGAGGCCTCCAAGAACAATAGCAACACATCAACAACGTTCTCCTAACTTGCCTTGCTCTGCAACTTGTTCCTCCACAAAAGACTTCAGAACAAAATTCGCCTCTACCTTATTCACTCATTTCTCAATTTACACCTCTACCTACACAAGTAAATCGCATCATCATATATAATTTCAATCCTTTTTAAAAATATATACCCATCGATTGCCCTGTATATTTCTTTTTTGCTAGATTTATCTCTTTATTCTATTCTACGATGTATCCCTGACTTTGATAAAGCTATTTCAAGAAACTTCTATTACAGGAAAAAGCTTCCAGCTAGACTAATTCGAACGCATCATATCATCTATCCCTGTCTTTAATCAAGCTGTTCTGTAGCTTTGCAGAAGCTTAATTTAAGTAATAGAAGTTTCCAAGCTAAGCCGTCTGTAATTTATCTGGTTTCCAAAAGCATCTATTAAAAAGACTTCTCTAGCTACGCTAATTTTAAAATATTGTGTAGCATACTTTTAAAGCAAAAGACAACACTAAACTGGATAATTTAAGAAGAAGATAAATTCATACCTCTAATATATCTCCAGTCATAGTGATGAAGACGAATTTTAGAATACTTCACGGCCGACAGCAAAGTAGTAAAATCTGAATAATTAGTTGACCCTTCGACATTTACACCATTCCAATTTACGATTCCCAAAACAACTATCACTAAACATTGACGAAGGAACAATTTCTTGAAAATGAATATCTCCATGTTATAATTTGTCCGCGCCTTCCAGAATTTTCGGAAAAAACAGAGGAATTTATTTCATGAATGCCTGGAGCTGCAGCACATTCTTTTCGCTGCGATCTTTTCTCTCTCCTTTATTTCGCCAGAGAGAAAAAAACGAGTTATCATAGGTCGAGCTCCTGATATTATTTATGCTCTGTCTCGCTGTCTACAAAACAAGAAAAAAATAATGAAGTTTTGTGCCTAATTAGTCAATGAGGTAAATATAAAACAAGAGGCGTGAGTATGTAGGTTTGTAGGGTTTTAATAATAAATAACCGTACAGCGGAAGCTGATTTGAGGCCCGAGGATTAGTGACAAGTACAACTGATTGTCGACGACCGCCGGCGGAGAAAACAGTTGCGGGATAAAATCTATGGACTTTATTCCATTCGCGTGTCTGTACGGATTCAGAGACAAATTCCAAATTATATTGGTAATTTCAAATTAAGCAAGCCTGACCCAAAAAACATTTGTAGACTGTTGCAAATTTTCATTGCTCGTCATTTTACGTTTTTTCATTGCATCATTTTTACTTTTTCGAAAAGTCTCATAACAAGCGATTGTTGTCATGGCTTTTAAAACTTTGTAAGATACATAATTTTGACGTGGATTGGGGATATGTTCAATGATTAGGTATATACCTTAAAAAAATTAGGGTTTTTTTAAATTAAAATTATAAGAAAAAATATATGTATTAAATATATTAAATTTTAATAGTTTATAAAGATAGAGTTTGTAGTTTAATTTTTGTAGTTTTGAATTAAATTGTGTGAGTATTTTTTTCAATTGACATATGAGATCACACTACATAATCTATTATTAAGATGATATGTAAAAGAAGAGAATAAATATTAGATCAAGTTGGTTAAATAGATGAGGAGATGGTTGCCTCTAAAATCAAGAAAACTAAAATTGGTAGCATCAGTAATACAAGAAATATTTGAGAGAAGAATTATTGATGAGGTGGGATTGTTGTGTAACAAGAACAAATGATTAAGCTAAGGATTGTATTTGTTGTCATAACTTTAGTTCTAGAGAATTATTAATTACCGATTCTTATTTGTGCATTTGGATATGAATCCAATTGAATGCCTTTTCATATCATTATGAAAAAAATTATTGTTGCAACCCTAACTGTAACACTAATTAAACCTTGACCCTAACCTGATTGAACTCGTATTATAACCCTAACTCTAACACTAATTGAACTGTAATCATAACCCTAGGTATCGTTGAAACCTAACCCTAATTGTATTAAAACCCTAGAGAACTCTAATTGAACCCTAACCCTAAAATAAACAATAACCCTTACCTTAATTGAACCCTAACTCAAATCCTAGCCCTAATTTAAGACTAATCTTAACCCTGACCTTAATTAAACCCTTATTGAATTGTAACCCTAATTGATCCCTAACCCAAATTGAATACTAATTTAATACTAACCCTAAGTGAATAGCAACCTTAATTAAACTTCAACCATAACCTTAATTAAACTCCAACCATAATCCTATTTGAATTTTGACCCTAATCATAACCATAATTCAACCCTAACCTTAATTGAACCCTAACCCTAAACAAGAGTTCAATTAAGTTTAAGGTTCAAATAGGGTTAGACTTTAATTAAAATTAGGTATAGAATTGAATTAGGACTAGGCTTGGGGTTGGGGGTAAGGATTAAGGTTCTATGATAAAGCTTGGGGTTAGTGTTAGGGTTCAATTGGGGCAAGGGTTAATATTAGGGTTAGGATTAGGGTTCAATTAGGGTTTCATTAATGTTAGTTTTAGAATCATAGTTATGTTTAGGGTTAGATATAAAATTAGAGTTAGGTTTGAAGTTAATTAGTGTTAGTTTTAGGGTTGGGATTACACTTAGACTTATAATTAGTGTTAATATTGGGGTTAGATTCTATCACTTTAATAAAAATAATCTTCTATAAATTCATTCATTTTTTTAAATTATATAATTTAAAATATTTTCAAATTTACCTATGTTGATATATGAGAGATATAGCAAATCTAAACTCTATATCATTTATAGTTAAATTTAAATTATTTTATTAAATTGTTAAAAAATTAAGTTACTTATAAATAATTTTGTGTTCTTATAATTAACTTGACATTGTGTATAAAAGGTTTAAGTTATGAATGTTAATATACAAAATAAATTAAAATTAGGGTTAGAATTTAATTAAAATTAGGTATAGGGTTGAATTAGGATTAGGGTTGGGGTAAAGATTAAGGTTCTATAATAAAGCTTGGGGTTAGTGTTATGGTTCAATTGGGGCAGGGCTTAGTATTAGGGTTAGGGTTATGGTTCAATTACGGTTTTATTAATGTTAGTTTTAGAATCATAGTTATGTTTAGGGTTGGATATAAAATTAGAGTTTGGTTTGAAGTTAATTAATGTTAGTTTTAGGGTTGGGGTTATGGTTAGACTTATAATTAGTGTTAGTATTGGGGTTAGATTCTATCACTTTAATAAAAATAATCTTCTATCAATTCATTCATTTTGTTTTGAAATTATATAATTTAAAATATTTTAGATTTACCTTTGATATATGTTATAATATAAAAAGATGTGTTGGAATAACGTTGTAATAAATTTATCTAAATAAGTAAATTTATCATTAAATTTTCTTGATAAGTAAATCAATATTTCATAAATTTATCTATAATTCTTATTAAATTTTTCTTATTTATATTAAATTATATTTTATTAAATTGTTATTAAAATAGATTGGTATCATTATTTTTGTTGATAAGTAAATCAATATTTCATAAATTTATCTATAATTCTTATTAATTTTTCTTATTTATATTAAATTATATTTTATTAAATTGTTAAAAAAAAAAAATTGTTTATGTGTTTTTATAATTAATAATGTATGATTTTTTTTCTTGATTGGTTCCATTTGCAATTATTCTATGTTAATTTAATGTTATGAATGCTATATAATATAAAGAAAAACATTTCTAATATATTTTTAACGCATATTTATATTTTATAAAAAAAATCTAAACTAAAAAATGTGATTTAAAAAAAAAGATTCAAGAGAATTGATTTTTGAAATATATTTTGTTATATAATGTGCATCTATACATTGATAATAGATTGAAAAATTCAAATAGAAAAATAAAAATAGGTTAAATTATTAATTATATAAAAATAGGTTAAATTATTAATTACTAAGATTTATGAAATGCTAAAATCTTAAAAATCTATATTAATAAATATCAAGTAATTATATTTATATAAATAAGAAAAGGATTAATAAATGGAGGAAAAATTATTAGAAAATTAAGAAATAATGTAATGGATGTATATTATTGATATGTAAGATTTTTCATGGTAAATATAAATCAAAATAAACAAGGATTAAAGAGGAGGATGGAATCTTAAATATAAAAAAATTGGAAAGACTGAAAATATATAAAGAAACATATAAGAATGAAAAGAGGAAAATTATATGCCAGATATAACTAACGTGTAAATCCATATGCAACTACTAAAAACATGTGTACATAATTAGGAAATATGAAAAAACGAAGAAAATGTAAAAGAACAAAGATAAATACTAAATGTGAGGGATGTTACGTGTGTGTAATTTTGGAAAAAAATGGAGCAAAGAATTGATGCGTGGGCAGATGAGGCGGATGCGGACCTGTCATTGTAGGACGCAAGATCAAGAAACAACCAAAAGCATTTACGAAGGATGCGTCAGGGAAGGAAAGAAGGAGAATCCCAAAGTGGTATCCTCATCAGAGATAATGGCAATAGCAACAATCAACATAGCAAAAATCCGGAAGGTGGGTAAGAAGGCAAATAGTATGGTGAAAGAAAGGACAAACGGCAAAGCTCCAACCAGGGGTAGAATAGCAACTGGAGGAGGGGTGGTAGCAGCAACTGGCAAAACAGGAGTAAAGGGAGAGAGATCTCCACCAAGGATGGAAGAATGTTCTCAATTCGCCAAGATCTAGTCATGGTCGATATAGGAAACTTGACGACCCAAAAGGCAAAAGATGCATTTCAGAGATGAGTCGGTATGGGGTAGGGCAGCGGATCAAGGTAAGCGGGGTGCTGGCGATGGGACTGGTTCCCGAAATAAGGATAGAGGGTATGCATTCGAAGGAACCGAAGAACAAACCTCTCCCCTTGCTACTGGAGAAAATGCAGTATCGTTGGGGCAAAGGAGGAGGGAATTTCGTCTTGTTGCTATAACGGGATTTAGGAACCAAGAAAGGCCTTTTGGTAGGGGAAAAATGGGGCTCTGTGGGGCAGATCTAGGCCACAAGAAATGGGTATCACTAGAACGCAGAAAGCTTTCAATAGCAAGGCCATGGTGATCCCAATGAATGCACTTCAATTGGCCAAGAGTCATTTGAATAAATAACTGGCCATTTGAATAAATATACCTTTTTTTGCAAAGTGGTGTGGCCAATGGCTTGCAAGAGGAAGAATGGCTAAATGGTGGAGAGATAGATGGGGAGCAGATCTGAAAATCAGATTCCTACCCAACAACTTTCTACCGGTGGATGTTCATAAGAGGAACTTAAAAAAAATCATAATGGAAGTGTGATCGTTAATGTTGCATGAGGCAGGATTTTATTTCAAAGATTAGGAACATAAGTTTGATCCACTATCACAAGTAATGGAGAGAACTCCAGTATAGGTTAAACTTTTCAATTTTCTTACGAAGTATTAGGGCAGAGAGGTGTGAGAATTGGTTGGGGATGAGCTAGGATCATTCGTAGGTGTGGATGTAAACCTTCATCAAGGTGAGAAAGGCTCATATGCGAGGATTTGTGTGGAGACTGATCATAAAGGCACACATTGAGACGAATTAGAGATCATTATAGAAGCAGGTCACTAGAAGCAGAAGGTAGCAATAGATTAAAAAAATGCAAATACCTATCTATGGGTAATCTATCTAGGGGAAAAGTTACGATCATAGAGGCAGAGATGCCTAGCTTGTTGCTAGGGCATACTATAGCGGTAGAAGTAGCAGTGGATTGTAAGAAAGGACAAAAGGTCATGAAAGGGATGGAAGAAGTTATCCAAACAAAATCATCAGAGGGTCAATGAGGTTGATAAAATTTTAGAAGTAGGGTGCGAATTGCTAGGTCTATCTCAAAACTTAAGAAAAGGCCTGGAGAATGCAAAAATGTGTGAAAGCGATAATAACTTGGGTGGTTTCAACACACCGATAGGAAAGTTGTTGGAAGAGGGTGAATATAATGAAGAGCAATAGCTTTCCACCCCTAAAGGACCAAAAGGGGTTGCAAGCTTAGCACAACCCTCCTTGGAGATGGAGAAATTAGGGATAAAGCAGAAGGACCTAGCAAGGAAATCTTTAGATTGTAGGGAGGGCAAGAGGAAAGGCAAGAAAAAAGAACCATCGATGGGGATCTTGAGTGGTAGGTTAAGATCATTAGGATGTTAAGGTTAGGGAAGGGAATTTCCCTTCCTAGGGAGCCATGAGGATCTTATCTTGGAATGTCGGGGGTTTAAACGCCTCTAACAAAAAGCATCTGGTCAGGGACTATATGGAGGTGTCTATGGCGAATATCTTTTTGATTCAGAAATCTAAAATGACCAATCTATAAGTTGATTTGTTTAAACGTAAATTGAACTTGGCAAGTGAAGGCAATTAAATCAGAGGGATCCTTGGTTGGGCAATCACATTTTGGAGACCAAAGTCAATCTACATAGAGTGGGAAGCGGTGAGCAAGCACTAGCTGACATGTAAAGTAAGGAGTTTATCTTTGAATTTACAGTTCTTAGTAAATGTTTATGGCCCAATTTCTTGAATCAAGAAAAAGGAAACTTGGGGGGAAATTGAAACCTTTTTAGCCATATTGCCAAATGATAAGCACATAATGGGAGGGGATTTTAATGCCATTCTCCACAACCATGAAAAAAGAGAGGGTGTCTATAGGAAGTATTTGTTGGCATTGGTTGTCATTGATGTCAACACTTGGTGAGATTGTTGCATTGGTTGTATTGTTGACATTGGTCGTCAACACTTGAGGAGATTGTTGTGATGTCAACACTTGGTGGGATTGTTGTATTTTTGGCATTGGTTGTCATTGATGAGTTTGTTGGCATTGGTGAGTTTTTTGCATAATGTTTGTGAATTGTCTGGCATTGATTGTTTTTGACATTGTTAAACTCATGGTTGGATGCCATGCCTTGTTTGATGTCAAGTAAAGGTGTATTGCGTATGGTTGATGTCAACAAAGATGTTATCATAATGATATATTAAGATGAGGATTAGAAGTAATTTTGATGGTGGAGAGATGTTGTTGATGGTCTCTGATATGTTCTATGTTCTCTCCTATTGTTCCTAAGGAAATATGTGTTGTTACAAGGAAATTCTGGCCTCTGCAAGTTGTTGAAAGTTTTTGATTCAGGAAGGTGCTTTGAAGATTGGTTGGGAGAATGCTTTGCATTCCTCCATTGTTGAAGATGTTGTCTTGCAATTTGAGATTCAGGGTTGTCGAGGAGGCTTCTATAAATTTGGCTAAAATAGGATGGTGATTTGATAAGGTCCACGAAGTGACTTTGACCTTTATATTATCCCCCTCAATTTTGTCAAATATAAAGAGGTTCTTATTGGCATAAAATTTATCAAGTCTGTAGTAGATTCTCTTACTGCCACTCTGATAGTTGCACCATGTGTACCAAATGGCATTGCTCTCCTTTTTGGTACCTTCAATGGGGTCTACAAGTTTGAGCTTGTTTTCATCTTGTACCAAAAAAACTCTCATTTCCTTTCCAACCCATATCTTTTCCACCTAACTTGTCCTCTTGGTTCTCCACCATGTTAAAGTCTCCCTCTAGGATCCAAGGGATATATGGTAACCTGCTAAGCCAATCCCAAAGTTCACATCTCTACCTATATTCATTGGGGGCATAAATAAAATAGATTCCAAAATTTTGGTCTTCTTTCTCTATGTATATGAGCAAATTTGCACCCCTTATGCAAATTATCCTTTCATACATCCTCACCTTAGAAAACCAAATCCGAAGTCAAAATTCCACTTTAGCTGGTTGACTTCCTTCCACTTGGTATTTGTCTTTTGTGTCGGTAGAAAAATATTTGTTGGGGATGCGTGTGCGGCACGCAGATGTCCACATGGTGCGCTTATGTCCACGACAGATCCATGCGTCTAAAGTTGGCAGGAGAGTTTCACTTCCTATTGGGAATGATTTGTAATGTCCCTCTTTGACTAACCAACCTCAAAAATTCCAGACTATTCCATCTTCTCCTTCAAATTCATCTATCTTCACTTCATTTGGATCCTCTAAGCATTCAACTCATCTCTTTTTTCATTCTCAACCTTCACTTCACTCTCAACAACACTTTAGCACTCCATTACAGCAACAACAACACTCCATCAACTCTAAAAAGCAAGTGTGAAGCAAGACATTGCAGTGTGGGCTTGAGGTTTTGTGAGTCCTCCCTTCATCATGGTCGAGGCTGTGGTGATTGTTCAAGCCTTCTTTATCCTCTATTGGCTAGTGAGCTCTTGGTGGAGGTGGTAATGTTTCTCTCTTCTCCTTTACGATTTGGTTGAGTAGCTCTTTATTATTTTGTAGTGTTATTTTCATTCCTTCCTTCTTTACTTCTTTATAACATATTTCTCTATCATTGTTGTCTAGCTATCTGTGGAGGCAGAAACACCAAAATGGGGGTTTGACTGAGGCAGGCCCCTATACAGCGCCGACAAATTTCCCTTCTTTCTTGTGTGTAGGTGGACGTGCTTTTGGAGCTAGCCAGGGAAACCTTTAGTGGCAAATCTTTCCCAATTGGTGACTTTTAGAAATCGGCCAAGTTGAAGTTGACGAATAATCGCACCCAATAGGTGTCCAAATCACCCAGATTTTATGAATTATCGGTCCAATGCATGTCCATTTTCAAATGATTTATTTTATGAGGCATATTTAAGCAACAAATTTGTCATATTAAACTACGTGTTTTAAATGGACCGACTAATATTTTCACCTGGAATCCCAAAAGCATGTAATAAAACACCTACATATTTGCCAATACTATTAAAACAACATTGTATCGAGACCCATTTCGCCAATTAAAATTTACAAATAGTTACTTGTGAAGACCCATTTCACTAATTAAAATTTATAAATAGTTGCTTATGAGGACTATTTCACCAATAACATTAAAAAATAATTACATTTGAGGACACATTTCGCCTTGAAAATTACAACATATCGTTGTATAAGCATGCGAGATTCACCAAATTTTTAATATACCATTCAAAAATCCCGTGAAATTTGCCAAATTTTTAATATACCATTTAGAAATCCCGTGAAATTTTCTAAATATGGATTTGATATAAATACAATCGAAGCTATCACTTATTCTTACACATTTTATTCAGTTCTAAGGTTCTACTTCTCGATTCAGAAGTCACTGAAAGCCGAAAACGTAGACTTAAAGGTGAGTGATCATTTCTTCATAGTGTTATTAATTATAATAATAAGATTTCTTTATCTCTTTTCTATTCTTTCTTTAGTCTTAAAGATGATATTGAGTAGGGAATGGGATCCATATTCTTTGTCCTTCTTAAACAAGACATTTTTTTCCAGCTTTTATTCGAAGTGAGAGATCAATATGTTGAGCAGCAAGGGTAAGAATCCTTAGGGTAGGGAAGAGACCGGGAGGCCGTCAAAATTCCCAAAATGTAGAGGTACCATACAATCTTACTTTGGAATTGGAAAAGCTTCTGATCCATCAAATCAAGATGGACCTACATCATCAACTCTTCCACCAAATATTAATGAAGAAGGCATTCACAATACCTCACTGCCGCTGAAAGGTCAAGTTGAGATTGTCATTGAGTTAAATTAAAATGTATCAAATGAGGATGGAAATACCACAAAAGATGTTCCAAGGGATAGCATGGTTAGCCAGAATGAGGTAATTGACTTGGATGAAGATGATATTGGTAGCAAGAAAAGAAAAAGAAGATAAAAAATGGGGCATGAGTGGGAAATGGCAAGGAATTTTCAACTGGGTTGGTTATCAAAGTACCCATTCATTGTACTAGTGGGGAAAGTAATCGACATTGAAAGTGAAGCATTAGCCAAATGTACGAGTTGTAGTTATAAATGTGGAAGAGACAAGACATTGTAGCTAAAGCTTGACACTATAGAAAAGCATATCGGTAAAGTTTATGAAAAACAAATTATAGATGGAAAGGAACAATTAGTCGTACGATGGAAATCAAAGGAAGAATGTCTTCATGTTAGGTATGCCATGGATTATGAAGAGCATGACCAAAGATTTCTGAAGCTTGGTGCATGTCAAGGTATGCTTGAGGCTCAAATTGGAAAAGGAATGGAAGCAACAAATCTGTCAAAAACTTTTTAGATGAGTGTTGTTTTTCATATTTTGTCTAGAGGGCGTCCTATGATAGACTACCCAAAAAATTTTGGTTTATTATCTTATTTGGGTGTTCCTCACTATCCCTTCTCACATTGGTCAGTAAACGTTGAATGGGAATGGGAAAATTGTCTTGCTGTAGTGGAAAAGGAAGATTTAAAGGAGAAAGTAAAAGAGTTAAATTTCATTGCATTATCTTTAGATGAAGTTATTATGGTAGACAATACTTCTTGGGTCTGTATGCATTTGTATACTATAGAACGCCATGTTCACCAAGCTCATCTTCTCTATGTTCATAAAATGAAGGATAGTTCAACATCGCAAAATCTATTTGAACTAGTCAAGAAATCTTTGAATGAAATTGCAAGTATGGATTAGTTGACAATTGCCAAAAAGTTGGTGTGTGTTGGAGCTGATGGAGCTGCAATGATGCGAGGTCAAATGAGTAGTGTTTGCACAAAGTTACAAACTACTTATGGACCATACATGCTTGGCATTCAATGCATGGCCCACATAATAAATTTAGCTTTCAAAATTGTAAGCAAGTTTCCTATAGTATCAAAATTTGAAAATATAGTCCGCGAGATCCACGCATAATTCTACCGAAGTCCCAAACGTTTCGTAGAATTTCAAAATTTTGCTGAGGGAATAACATCAAGAAACAAGCTTCTCAAGGATGTCGATACCAAATGGATCTCCCTGCATGGACTAGTGCAATGAGTTCTTTCAGAATATCAATCCTTGATTAGAGTGATGTACGAGCATCATAACACAATAGACAAAGCTCCTAACCTCTTACATAGGTTAAGCGATATAGAGACACTCTTGACTTTAGCTAGTCTTCTCCCCATGCTAGATGTGATGAAAAATCTTAAGAAATCCCAAGACAAAACTATGTATATTTATGAATATGCCAATCTACGTAAACATACATGCTTGGCCCTCAATCATCTATGTCTAGATCTAACACAAGAAGGCCCAAATTATTTCATGTGGTGGAAAATTACTGATTTGAATAATCCTGATAATTATTTATAGTTTAATGCAAGCAAGCACTTATGTATCTGTGTACGTGGATATGAGATACCAATGTACCATTATAAGATAGCCAGGTGCTGTAACAGAGAAGTTGCTGTTAATGAGGAAGATTTTAACGACAATGTTAAATCTGTTAGTAATAATTTGAAGGAAATTACAAAATCTCTTTCCTTAGAGATTCGTGAAAGATTCCCTCAACATGAAATAATTGAAGCCATGGGTATTGTGTCTCCTCAATTTTGGGTAAACCAAGATAACCCAAATATTTTCATGATAAAGTAAAAATCTTGATCGATTTTTTTTCAAAAATTGTAACATACAATGAGCAGACAATAGAAGGAATTTTAAATGAAGCTAAGCTTAGACAACAATGTAGGAGTTTTTCAATAGCTATGAAGGACCCATATAAATCCATGGGTATGGAGAAGGCCTTTGAACCAGGATCAATAAAAAGGGTTTGGACAAACTTAGGTCAGAGTGAAATATTGTGCGATTCGATATTAGAATATTTCAAACTTGTTGATTTATGTCAAATAGTGACATTGAGGTCGATGGAGGATGAGAGAGTTTTCAGTACATTGGGGTTTTTGAAATCAAAATTAAAAAACAAACTAGACAAGAATTTGGAAAATTGCTTGAGGATGAAAGGAACTGCGTATAATGTCAAAAAAATTCCTTTTGAAAGGGAACTCACAATCTGGAGGTCCACATGTGAAAGAAGAGGGACCGGGTTGTGCAACACTCCAATTCCAAACATTGGTACTAGTGGCACTGGCAGTGGGACTGGGACAAATGACATTGACAAAAATCACATAATGAATGTTGAATTTGAGACACAAGCCGAAGAAAATGAAGAGCAGACTTAGAATCAAGATGACTCGTTTACTTTGTCTCAAGATGAATGTCAGTTTGAGGACCCTGAATTCATTTGGGAAATGGAAGAGAATTAGCAGATTTTAGGTATTTGTGCTACACTTCATGAATCAGTTTCCATTGTTCCAAACTGTAGTTGATGATATTTTATATTGTATTCAATGAAATTGTGAATCATTGCACTTCATGATATTTTATTTTATATTGCACTTCATGAATCATATTCCAAATTGTAGTTGATGATATTTTATATTGTATCCATGAAATTGTGTTATTTTATATTGTATTCCATGAAATTGTGATATTTTATATTTTATATTGTATTCCATGGTATTGAATTTGATATGTGATTCTACATCATTTTTAAAGAACAACACTTGTCACACTACTTATAAATTCCTATTGCATTACCATTCACACAATATTTGATAAATAACTGAAAGGAATATTAATCCATTCCTTGAACAAAAGCTAATAGTTCAACATCCATAACTTATAAGCTAATAGAAGCTAACAGTTCAACATAAATAACTTATAAAGGAATCCACACAACTTAAACAATAAAAGCTTAAACTACCAAATCACCTAAATTATACTGAGAAATCCTTACGCATCCATCACCATAAAATATTTATTCATAGATAAACATTCCACAACAATGAAACTAACCAAAAATCTATCATTCCAATAATAGATAATCCACTGGAAAACTACTCAGCAAAAGTAGAATAAATCCACACCATAACTCAAAGATTACGTATGCATGAACTTCACCATTACCTTTCTATATTGAAATAACTCTCTCATCCTCCACCAACTACAAAGATGACCAAAAAATACTTGCAACTCAACAAAGTGAACCAATTCGGGGAATTAGGAAGTTATGAAAATTTAGAACTCTGTGACAAGGTTATAAAAGTCAGAGGACTAGCGACTAAGGTTAGGAAAAGCACAAAAACCGCAACTTTGAGTGATAGTAACCACAACAATGAAACTAACCAAAAATATATCATTCCAATAATAGATAATCCACTAGAAAACTACTTAGCAAAATCACAATAAATAAACACAGCATAACTCAAAGATTACATATGCATGAACTTCACCATTGTCTTTCTATATTGAAATAATAGAAAAGCAGTAAAAATAGCAGAGTTTTTTTTGTCTTGATAACGGTTTATTGAAGACAACTATTTTAGAAATTGAAATAAAAAGTATTTGAAGTATCAAGAGATCCAAATTAAATAAAATAACATAAAAACTAAAAACTAATCAGCGGTCCCAACACCGACTCATTCGCTTCCAATTATTTCCACCTCCTGCTACTCTAGTAATGCCTCCTATGCCTTTACTCTTTTCCTGTATTCCCAGTACTTGGTGAAAATTATGGGGATGTCTTCCTAGAGTCATGGTGATTTGCAACCTTGTCCTCCATTTTGAAAGTGCACGGTCCGACTCAGCTAGCGTTTCATAGATGTTGTCACTTTCCCCCTTAAATGCATTCATATAGGTCTGTAAGTTACTCAATTTTCTACACGAGTTTCCAGTGGTTGTCTTAGGATCACCTACTTCTTTATGATACACTCTTTAAATTCCCTTGATATGTTTGCAATATCCAATACCTTTTCATTGAAGTCATCCATGAGGTCCACTTCAAGAGCATTGAAGTTCTCCTTGATCTACACCAATATGTCAAAGTATTTTTCTAACACTTTATTGATTTCCTTGATATAATCTTCATATACTGACAATTTCCAATCCAAGGAATCAAACCAACTAGGATCAATTTCTCTAGGGTCGTCCACCAATTTTTCTTTTATTAACAAAGTGTGCTCCATGGAGAGTAATTTTGTAATTTCCCTTGAAAGCAAAAATGTGCTACAATGTTCTCTCCTGATTTGTTGGAGCTTAGCTGCCAGTTCCTTTCTTTTATCAGACACATTAACATAGAATTGCCTAAATTTAGTAATGTAGAAAAAACCATTGTGATAAAGCCCTTCTATCCATTTGTTGGTAGCTTTAGCATAACCTAAATTTTTCCTGACCCATTGCACAGTGTCAGAATCAATACCTTGAACATTTGAGCTTGAGGCTTCCTCAGTGGTCGGATTCACAATTGATGAAATAAAATTTCTTAAAGAAAGAATATGAGATTGCAACTGAAGGTTCTCCTTTTTTGTTCTTTTTCTCTTTTGATCAATACATTAACAGAGTAATCAACATGATGTACATCACCTTCTAAAGTAGATGGCCCCATATCAAGATGAGTAACCTTGTAGTCTACTTCCGTTATCTCATTTTTGTTTAGGTCCTTTTCTGGATCAACAATCTCCAACAATTGATGCCCAAAAGTGGAATCATTGAAAATTCATGACATCCTCTTAGCCTTTTGGGGCTTTTGGTGACCTTGTAATAGCATGGCAACTATATCTACTTCAATTGTCATTACAGGAATATTCTTTCTTTTCTTCTCGACTACTTTCTTTAATCATGTTGGGGAAGATGCCACTAATCCAGTGTCTCTACTTTCAACACTTGCATTTTTTTTCTTCAGTTGATTGAACATAAACAAAAGCATCTCGTATTGGAGAAAGGGGAACTTCAAAGAATTTGGGAAAAGAATTATCATCAATTATTTGTTGAAAAATTCCCTTAGATTCTATAGGCACTAGCTTTTCTTGACTAGCCTTTTTCTTAGGTAATGAGGGTACACTATCCTATTCACAAATTGATTTTAGCTTGGCCCCAGTGCCTTCTAGCTTCTCACCTCTCCTCCTGAATATGAGCCAGTGCTAGACGGCCTAATTGACTACTTTTTGGCTGATATATTTATGCTAGAGGCATGTACAATCTGTTGCTCTTTTCTCTACAAAACTCTTTGCTCATGGGGAGAACCTGCACTTTGGCACCATTTTCTGTTTAACCAATCTAAAGTTCTCAAAATAGGGGTAGAAAGGACCATTAAGTCTAGAACTTCATCCTCTGACCAATTAATTCTATGCAAGGGCTTAATAGTAAGGGCCTGATATTCGGGATCAATGATCACCGAGTCTTGTTGTGCATCTTTTGGAATATTGAAAGAAATACCAAAAGCTTGTACTTTCCTTAGGGTCAATCTCATGAAGTTTCTTCTATACACCTTGCCTTCATCTATATAGTCTTCCCAAAAATTTCAATATCAGGGCGATGTTCATAGTTGCTAGCTCGATACAAATTTTTCTTAACATAACCCTTACTATCAAAATTAGTTCTTATGGGAAAACATTGAAAATTGAATTCATTCAGGGCTTTCTCCACACCTCTAGCAATATTATTACTTTTTCAAGAAAATGAAGGCATAGACAATGGAAAAGCATACCTCGTCTTTCTCATGTTTGAATATTTAACATTTACAATGGCCATCTCTGACAAACTTCAAGAAAAACTAGGAAATCACTTGGGTAACGAGGCAATTTCAATGGAGCCTTCTCAAAACCTCCAATTCTAAGATAAGTAAATGTGTTAAACTAGATGTAGAAACTTCCAAACTTCAATACTAGAGCAGCCACTTCAAGTGAAACCCGAAGCTTAGGTTTTCCATCAATTCTTCTCACAATTTCCATTAAAAATACATCATTGACGCGGCAAAAATTTCTCATTCCAACCTCCTTAGTGAGTTGTGGAAAAATTCTATACACAGGCCTATTTGGCATCAAAGACCTTTACGGTTCCAACCCTTCCCAGACAACCTCTTGAATAGCTAGAATGTAAACTAGGTATGAGCACATGTGGAAGGCAATAGTTTGCCATAAATTTATCAATTTCTCATTTAAATGATAACTAATAATCTCAACCCAGTCAGTGAATTTATTTTCACTACAAATCAGGAGAATAAAATGACACATCCAAAATTTAAAAGAGTTTGAATATGCATTACCAACCACATGACGTATCAAGGTGATAGCATCTAAAATTTCATCCTTAAAATGAACCCTTTTAAGCTTTGAAGGAAACTGAAACTTACGCTTTTTCTCAGACTTCAACCAATTCTTCGCAATAGAATTTTTGCACCACTCCTCATTCATTCTAAAAAAATTGTCACCAATAGCTACAGACATTTCCTCTACAGTTTCCCTCTCTGGAATGCTTAATGCGCAAGAAATGACTTTAGGAGTAATTCTTGCAATGACTGACCCACCCACAACTCTAATTTCCTGAGTCTCTAGAATGTAAACCCTTGCGCACACAATCACTAGGTTGATGCTTTTTACAACCTTAGGAAAACATTCCACATGCGCCAAACCACTATGTAGAACTTTATCTTCCACTGTTGTTCTCTCCCTTTGCTCCAGGTGCACCAAAAACTCCTCCAAATTGAGGTGCCATTTTTAGTGTCCCTCACGCCAGACCAGTGATTTTGAATTCTACTCTACATGAGCGCAAATTTGCAAAGATAGAATGTTTGAACTTGAGAAGTACCGACATTGGAAAAGAATGAGAATGTAGGCTAAATGACTGAGTAAAACTTCACGACCCACTTATGCCATTATTTTGATAGGACGTGCATTAAATGCGACATTCAATTTCATTCCTCGAAAAGATAGCCTTTAAACCTACATGCTTTTTGAAATTCCTAAAAAGACAACTCAAGGTTAGTCCATACATAGCATTCAATGAGATGATGGCTCCTTTAAAAGCCAAGATAAGTCCATAATGTCACATGGTCATGGAAACTTGGAACCTTAGAACCAAAGTCAGAAGTTTTGAAGTTTTGGAAACCTTCGACTCACTGACTACAAAGATGACCAACAAAGACTTGCAACTCAATAAAGTGAACCAAATCGGGGAATCAGGAAGTTATGAAAATTTAGAACTCCATGACAAGGTTATAAAACTGGAAGGACTAGAGACTAAGGTTAGGAAAAGCACCAAAACCACAACTTTGAGTGATAGTAACTACAACAATGAAACTAACCAAAAATCTATCATTCCAATAATAGATAATCCACTGGCAAACTACTGAGCAAAAGCAAAATAAATCCACACACCATAACTCAAAGATTACATATGAATGAACTTCACCATTGTCTTTCTATATTGAAATAACCCTCTCATCCTCCATCGACTACAAAGATGACCAACAAAGACTTGCAACTCAACAAAGTGAACCGAGTCGAGGAATCGAGAAGTTATAAAAATTTAGAACTTCGCGAAAAGCTTATAAAACTCAGAGGACTAGCGACTAAGGTTAGGAAAAGGACAAAAACTATGACTTTGAGCATTCACTAAGAGAAATAAACAACAAGGCATTGAAAATGAATGAGATAAAAGACCCAAAAGACCAAAGGAGGGGAAGTTTAAAATTGCTAACACTAGTTTACAAGTTACAGATAACAAGAAGTATAATGAGCTTATTGATGAATATAATAAGAGTTAGAAAAAGGTTGTTGAACTTGAAATAGAGCTAGCATTATGGAAACAACAAGTGGAAATATTAAGGTCTTAATGACTAGCTAGTTCAAGTCATGTTGTAACTAGGGAGTGGATGATTGCTCATGAGAATATCTTTTGGTTTGTTGTAACCATTTCTCAAGGAAATGACCGGTATAATCTGTCAAATGAAAATGTGACATGTGTACATCTCAGCCTGAAGATTTTTTTTCTCCCTTATTTTGAGTCTATCATCCCTCCAGCTGTAACATTTTACATGAATTATTAATGAATTTTGATCAATGATCTTTCCTTAATCTTCTTTGTCATTATGCATTGATGTATGTTTTAATTCTAGCTCTAGTTTAATGAACCAGTTAAAGTACCTTGATTAAAGCATGAATTCATATAAATGTTTAGTGGATTTGATAAGTAGTCATGGAGATTGAGTATTGATGTGCGACTTGTAATGCAATTTCACTAAGATTATGGATGCCTAGAATTAAAATCACCTTATAGTTCATATTTTAATTGTGTTAAAAGTAAAACTTGAACATGTACTCAGTGATTCATCACTCAACTCAATGCTTAATAACATATTAACAATAGTATTAGTAGCATATACAACAATGAACATCAACAATTGTTTAATGTGTATCTAGTAGTTGAAACCACTACCAGATTTTTCTTCAAATGATAAAATAAATAATATAGATAATTGAACATCAACACATTACTGAAGTCTGAATTTGAGATTTTTTATTGATTATCACATGAAGGAATACATAGAGGCATTGGAAATGCAAAAACTTGCTCAAAGACAACTCTACACAGAGTTGAGTTGGAACTTGGAAACTCATATTATCAAAAATCAAATCGCTGCATCACCTTTTGTAGCAACTTCCACTGTTCAGGTGGTGGAATTGTCATTTGTTCTAACTGATGTTGTTTGACTTAAAATTTTGTTAACAATTCATGATTGAAATTGGAACCTATCTTAGATTCTTCAGTCAATTTTGCATTCAAGGTTAGTAATGGTTTGATGGAATCCAAATAGTTCACCACATCTGGGTTTTGAGGAAACTAGTCTAAATTAATCTTCCTTGCACCGTCCATCTTCTTTCTGAAATCATTCTTTCCAATGAATCACTCATTTGTGTCAAAAGCCTCTGGAAAACCAAGCTCTGTGAAGTTCCTTACCTTTTCATCCACCTTCTTCATCTTGTCTGGGGCCAAATGCAAATATTCCTTTGTTTCATGCCTTCTCAAACACTTTTCAATGATATATGACAATGTCATTGATGTAACAAGTCGATTAGTAATCCCTTTTGATTTCAAAACATTGTCACTAGCTTTGTAGACTATTTGTTGAATTTGATTTGCAAATTTCTCTAATGGCAACACATTTTTTTTGTCCACTAAATATTTGTTGAGATTCTTATAATGTTTTTTGATAGCATCAATCAATTGAAACATGTCACACAAATGATCAATCATCTGCATTATTTCATCCTAGATCTTTTGTTTCATGTGCCTCATTGTTTCTCTACAAAATGCAGATAGCTTATTTTGACAAGACTTAATTTCATTTTTTGCTTGCATCAGCTTTTCCTCCAATCTTTCATTTCTTTTTCTCTCCTCTAATTTTTGTTCCCACTGTGCATTTCCATTCGCAATGCTTAGTCTTAATTTTTTTGAAGTGGATTTTTCCTCATCATATTTGTTGTTGCTCTCATCTAGCCTTTGCTTTAGTTCATTCATTTCAATCTCATTTTTCTTATCCTCTGATGTAGAGGCAGATTTTTTATTATTTTTTTGTAATTCATTGCTCTTGTTATCTGTTGCTTTCCCCTTTGCTTTCTCATTTGCTAGGTCTGCTTGTAACTTTTCAATTTGAGTCTGCAACATTTTTTCTCTCTATCTCGCTTTAGCAATGATATGTACACCAATTCATTTTTCTTCTTTGATACATTAAGTTGTCAGTATTTTTGAGTCTAAAAAAATCCAATTGAATATTGTTCACCTAGAATTCAGATTGAGCCATCTGATTTGTTGGTTTGTTTTGAACTGTGGGAACAAGAATTGTGTACTCCATGATTTATTTATTTGTGTCAAATGTGGGTAATACCATGGTTGTTGCAAGCTCTGAAGTTACAACAAACACACTCTCCATCCATTGCTTCTTTTCTTTTTTATTCAAGTCTGATTTCTTTTTAAATTCTTCAATGTAATCAAAACCTAGGGATGTAGGAACAATGGAATGCTTGAATGGTGAATTAATAGGAGTACTTGTAGTTTCTAATGATGTCGCATCCAGACTAACTGGCAGTGGGGGAGTGCCTGGAAATAACTCCTTTTTGGTGGATCCATGAACTCCTTTGTGGTGGATCCATTGGTAGTGTGACTTGGACTTGTCAAAATCCTTTGCCTCTTCTGTATGCCTTGATCACCTAGTGTTTTTGTGGTGTATTGTATTATTGTCCTCTTGTATGTAATTTGTTTTTGTAACACATGTTGACCACTACTAGTACTACTAACCATAGCATCGCCACCAGAGGTAGTGCCAGTTGCACTAAGCTCTCCACCATGGGCATGTCCTAGTTGTGATTGTATCTGACCATGAGGATGAGGATTTGAAACTCTAACAAATTGAATTGTTTCAGCTCTACTTGTATGCCCTTGGTATACTTTAGTAGATCCAAGTCCAAATTTATCAATTGGTTTTCTATGGTATACATCTATTACTATAGGAATTCCTTGTCCTTGGGACCCCAAAACACCACCTTCATAACCCATTTTTTTAGCTATGTCTGCTACTGAAGTATATGCTTCTTTTGTGGCCTCACTTAAACCAACTTTGACATGGATTTGTCCTTGGGACCCCAAAGGACCACCTTCATAACCCATTTTTTCCACTATGACTGCTCCTAAAGTATATGCTTCTTTTGTGGCCTCACTTAAACTAGCTTTGACATGGATTTGTTCTACTTATTCCCTATCATCATTAGATTCATCATCAGTTTCTTTGTCTCCAAGTTCATTGGGATGCTCTATATTCCACAATTTGATAAACTCATGATCTTCTTCATTATCTCCATACTTTGCAAGAGCCCTTGGATCACTTAGCTCCTCCCTCATAGACCAAAAGGTAGTAATTTTTTATCGTGACCAATTTTTATCTGTAACTTCCTTCTCTAGAGAATCTAGTATTTTTACTCTGCTAGATGGTTTATGACTTTTTTCATAAAAATTGTTGTACCTCCTAATTGTCTTTCGATGCAATGCCATAATTTCTGCTAACAATTGTGCAAAAGAAATACCATTCTCAACAACACTTTTCTCCATTGCTATTTTGACCTCATCCCAAGAATCCTTGTTTCTCAGATTTCAAGCAAGGGTTTACTTTGATGTTGAATTCTACTTGCAATATTCTTATTAAGCACAATCATTGATTTAATGGTGTCACATGGATAATACTACTAGTGACAGATAGCATCAAAATAAAAAAAATTCAAAAGATTATGTGCCACACTAAATGCTTTTCTCTCGAATGTGAACCCTCCACATGGAAAAGGTAAAGAAGCAAATAAGGTCTTCTTTTGTTGACCGACAAAGTGCAGTTCATTAGTACTTTGCATCTTCCTTACATATTCCAATGCAAAAAACCTTTTTGTCACATGTATTGGAAGTTTCTATGGTACTCCCAATCCATAAAATCTTAGCATAGTATATTCTTCCATTAAGTACCAAGCTGACCAACAAAGTGTAGTTCATTAGTACTCTGCATCTGCCTTACATATTCCAATGCAAAAAACCTTTCTGTCACATGTATTGGAAGTTGTTATGGTTGTACTCCCCATTCATAAAATCTTAGCACATTATATTCTTCCATTAAGTACCAATCAACCAATTTTATTTCTACTTACAACATTCTTATTGAGCACAATCATTGATTTAATGGTGTCACATGGATCATACTGCTAGTGACATATAGCATCAAAATAAAAAAAATTCAAAAGATTATGTGCCACACTAAATGCTTTTCTCTTGAATGTGAACCCTTCACATGAAAAAGGTAAAGAAGGAAATAAGTTCTTCTTTTGTTGACTGACAAAGTGTAGTTCATCAGTACTCTGCATCTGCCTTACATATTCTAGTGCAAAAAACCTTTATGTTACATGTATTGGAAATTTGTATGGTTGTACTCCCAATCCATAAAATATTAGCACAGTATATTCTTCCATTAAGTATCAATCAACCAACTGTATATCTTTTCCTAGTTGAATGCAATTTCTACATGACATAGGCAATCTAGGCATTGGAGTATTTGTAATTACTTGATGCAATGGAGCAAAAAGGTAGTCTACAAAATGACTGTAGTTCCTTCAAGAATCATTCAACCTTATCTCAGTGGTCCATTCATATATTGGAGCCATTTTATTTTCCTCAACATTACTATAGGGATGAATCTAAAGCTTGTTGGTCTAAAACATTCCTCTAAATTTGAATAGAAAAAGATAGCACAAGTAGGTTGTGAACTTAAATGTCTTGGTGGAACCTCCTTTAATCATTAAACAAAATTTATGCATGGATTCTACAATGTGCTCAATAAAATTATATTTGACATGTGGAACACCATAATGGATATTATATACCATTTCAAGGAGGCTTGCACCCACTTCCAAATTGCTATCCAGTCTGAGGAAAAATGCTAGCATGGAAATAGTATCCTGAACCCATGGTTTAAAAATATCCAAATCATAAGGAGGCTTATGATCACCTTTCATTTTGTTTCTATCCTAAACTATTTTATTTATGAAATATTTTTTCTCCATTTCATCCATTGCTTCATAATCACTAGCAAGCTTTTCTAGGTCAATGTGGACATTTCCAAATTCTTCAATTGTAAACCCCAACACTTTTCAAAGTTCTTTTACATTAATGGATAACAATTCTTCTTTGCTATCTTTATTAACAATTGCTCTTCTGTTATCATCATAATTTTGGGCACAAACCATGATAAATTTTGGGCAAGGAAAAACCTCATGTAACATCATGCGCCCTATTCCAGTTACCCACAGTGCACTGAAACTATTAACTTGCATTTGCTTTGCAGGATTATTCTGAGATGAAAATATAAGTTATGAGGTATGCCTACCATAGGTTTCAAGATCATAAATATCATGGTATTCATCAGTGAAACTTGGGGTTTTAAACAATTTTGCATAATGTGTTTTTTTATTCGACATTGCTCTAGTGGTACAAGTGGTAGACATGCTTATACAATGTGAAATTGTGAATTCCCTATTAGTCCTCAATTTTTCTTAATTCTTAAGTCTCTCAACCCTAATCCCAAACTTCAAAGTTTGACAAAATAAGATTTTAAGAAACGTCAACGATGAAACGTAGCGGCATGAATTCTTTCACTTACCTGAATTTTGATTCTTGAAAAGATTAATGCTGATAGTTGTGGAAACTAGGTTACTGGAAAGGCTTTGTTAGAAGTGGAACTATGGAACCTAGAATAGGGTGGTACACTGCAATGAGAAAACTAAAGATTGAAATCTCCTCGTGTGCTGATCCTCTCACTTAAAAATAAAATCACTTAGCAGTAGAATGTGCTTTTTTTTAAACATTAAAGTGAATGAAACGTCTACATGTTGCTTCCAAACTACACAATTAGTACATGGCTGACAACATTTAAAACAAGCCATTTAGTCCTGCATTGATATAAAATTATAAGCTGTTGATCTTTGTAAATCTAATGGTTATAGGGTGATTCTAGAGGTTTAAGTTCACAAGCCTAGTGCTCTGTGCATTTCATTCTGAATGCAACTACAACCATACATCAAATGTTCATCAAACGGTTGAGTAATTTATGATATAAATAATAAACATGTCTTTTAAAGTTGTTTTAAACTTTAATTCGCTAGGGTTAACATCAAGGCAAAGGGGTCAATAACTTAACATTGCAAAAGACTTAATAAAATGAATAATGATGTCAGGAACTGGGGGAGAAGGTCAACAAAAAATTAGAAATCAATAACATTTCAGTAAACCCTAACAAGAGTGACAACTTTTAGTGTTTATAATGTTTTTTGTCAATTTGATGGCAACTTTATTTTTTCATTTGTATTGCTTTATGTTTTACTTTTAAATATGCATGCAATTGTTTCATAAATAGATAATACTTAATTTCTTAAAGGAAAAAAGAATGATTTGAATAGATTCATAGACACTGAACTCAACAAATAACTCTTTACTGTAAATGAATAACAAAGAATAACACAACACAACCATTTATTTTATTACAACTGAATTAAAATGTCACATTATTACATACCTTTTTAAAGATGAGTAGTTATAGAGCAGGCAAGCTCTTGTTTTGTATAAACAACATATGTCACTTTACATAGACACAATTTATTCCAAGCTATTGCTCACGACAATGGATTACAAATTGATTCTAATTTCCAAGCTATTGTTGGTGACAACGTAATACAAATGTGACACTAAAAATAAATGCATGATTCCAAAGCTTCTGCTGGTGAAAACATAATATAAATGTGGCTCTGAAAATAAATGCATTGATTCTCCTGGCCAACCATGTTGGGGAATTAAGAGCTGTGAAGATACAAAATGTACTTATCCCCTTTGAGAACTAGAGTCATGCAGAAGATGAGGGGTAGTAAAATTGCTCTCACCTTCTACCTGCAACCTCCATGCATCAGGATAACACTTATCTCCATCAAAGCTCCTCATCCTAGTTCAAAACCTGTCTGAGAAGTCAGGTCAACCAAATCAACTTCTTTCCAATTCCACCCATTCTGAACTTGAAGGAAATTGGTCTTTTACTCTGTAACTACATAACTGGAGGCATGATAATTTAGAGTATCCCCAATAATACCACATCATTTTCTTCTTGAATCCTTATTAACCCTAAAAATGAAAACCCTTATGACACTATCCACTATCACTATCCCTATTTATGGGCCACCAATGCTGCTACCAGCCTAATTTGCGCAATCCAAAAAACTAACTTAATTGATTCGTGTAACTTAAGCCTTACATGTACAATTAAAATATTTAATTTGGTTGGTGTCTGGCTACATGCAAATTGTACCTCAAGCTGACAAGCTATCAAAATTGCAAGACACTAGTGCCACTCAAATGATATGAAATAATTAGAAATCTTGTTTCATTAAAGCTATGAGTTGTCCAATCAATCGCTTTAGATGTTCATATGGCATTAATCGTTGCCTGTAGTACGACTACCACACTTTCTTCAAAAAGATTGAGAATTTCAATTAAATGAAATGTAGTACGTTGAGGCATTGAAAAGAGAGAATAAGCGACGAGCTTTGATCTCACCATGTGTCTACATCTAACGGTTCTAGTGTTATTCTGAAGGTTTCAATGTACAAGTCTAGTGCTTTAGATATTTACTTCTGGAATGCACCTACAGTTGTCCATCAAAAATTCATCAAGCGGTCATAGTTATATTGATTTGCATTGACATCTAGCTATAGATATCGAATATCCTTCACACATATTTCCTTCATTACTTTGGTTTGGGGATTATATTATAAATTATTTTATAAGATTGATAATTCAACCTTGTTTGGCCTTTACATCCTTTGTGTAAAACATTCTTAAGTTTTAAAGCCTCGATCCTACGTTCTTTCTAAGTGGTCCCTCTTTTAAAACAAACTTTATGCATGTGCATATTTCTGCCACTTAAGTTCTTGTATTGCTCATCACCAAAATACTTCAACCCATCGTGTTCATTACCACGATGAGTGATGAGCCTTGATCTCACCATGTGTCTGCATCTAACGGTTCTAGTGTTATTCCAGAGTTTTTAATTTACAAGTCTAGTCCTTCAAAGATTTACTTTCGGAATGCAACTACAACCGTCCATTGAAAATTCATCAAATGGCCATGGTTATATTGATTTGCACTGACATTTCGGCACTGAATTTTTTTATTAGTTTGAGATTATGTTTAATTTGCCAATGTTTTTTCTTAGTCATTTGAAAATAGGTTTAATTCGCCAAAGATTTTTTTTTGGTTTGAAAACAAGTTTTAATTGCCAACTGTTTTGAAAATAGGTTAAATTCGCCAATGGAAATATTTTCTATGTTTGAAAATATATTTTAATCGCCAATGAAAATATTTTAATGGTTTAAGAAAATTTGCATTTCGCCAGGATTTTCCATAGACTTCTAGTGATTAGAAAAGATTTGCCAATTGAGATTTTTTTCCCAAAAAATGAAAAAATTCTCCACTAAAATTACTTTTTTTATTGGGAAGTATACAAGATTCACTAGGATTTTACACCTTCGCTGAGGGGGGATTTCTTAAAGTTATCCATGAAGCCAACTAGTGAATTGGTGCCTTGCGAGATTATCTTCGTCACTTTAGCTCTTATTTATCTATTTTATCACATCCGTTTGTATGTCTTGTACTTTATAATTTTGTTTTGTTCATTTAGGAGTCATTAGCTAGGTCGCCAGCTTGTTTTTTGGTGGTTCATATTGTATTCTCTATTCTTTGGTTGTACGGACGCTAGCGCACCTGAGAGATGCTAGCGCACCACGCTTTCATCCTCAGGCAGAGAGCTACTCGAGGTACAATATTGAATCCAAAAACTAGCTCGCCTAGCCTAAATTTAGATCTTAGGTTTACAGAGTGATCAAAGGGTATTATAGTCCTCATCATTCTCATCCCTCATTTCAAACACCCCTTTAGAGTGAGGTAAGCTAGGGCAGCCTTCCGCTCTCAGCTCTCCGTGACCTGGGGCCTTGATGTGGTTGATCCCCCTCTCTTACATTTTTGGTGAACCTGAAGTGAAACAACATTTGCTCATTCATTGGTGTTGAGGATTTTCCCTTGTACCTTGTGATCATTATGTCCCTGATTGTTGCGAAGGTTTATGAGCATCACAACCCAGTCCACAACCTCTGGGTATATTGTTAGGAGAAGTGTTCGACACCTTTTGATGGAGAGGACGAAGGTCACTACTAGTTTCTTTACATGCCTTTTTGCTAGATCTGGCATTGGTCTTGTCGCATAGGAGTAGTTGTCAAGGGGTGAGGTAGGGATCTTTGACGAGATTGACCACATCCCCACTCCTCCTGTGTCTCCTACACCGTCATTGGTAGACGAGTATGAGGCCGTTCACATTCCTTCTGAATATATTTCTACCATTAGCAAGGGACTAGGTGACTTGGAGAATCACTTTGAAAAGGACCTAAAGATTTCTAGGGCCACTAGGGTTATTAGTGAAATAAAATATATGGCTGGAAAAGATCGAATAGGCATAGAACTCTTGGCTAATCCATCTAGTTTGATTGAAGCATGTGCTCCTGCAAATAATCCTAACATTGTACAAGGGGCCACTTTTGAAGATCATGAGAGACATCTAGGAATGTCGATGCTTCACACGTCTGTGTACATGGCCAACACAATCCCCTCGATTGGAATCCCTTCTTCCTTTGAGAGATCCGAAACTATCAAGGTGAACAAAGTACCCTTAGGGTTCAACTTCACCCATCCTGTCACCTCTAGGGGTGGAGGTTTTGGTGGGTTGAGAAATGGGGGATTTGATAGTGGTGGTGGTTTCAATGGTAGAAGTGGCATTGGCAGAGGCAATTCCAGTGGAGGCCATGGTGGTGGCTTTGGAAGTGGAGGTGGCTCTAGTGGATGCCTTGCTAGTGGCGGTGGCTCCAATAGTGGTTCCAGTGGTTGTCACACTGGTGGTTCTAATGGTGGCTCTGGTGGTGGTTCTGGAGGAGGTTCCTCTGACCCTATGTATTCTAATGACCCTATTTTCAACACTCTTCTTTAGAATATGGGTAAGATGCAAAGCCAGTTGGCGAGTCTCTCCCAAGCCTCTGCCCAGCCTATCTTTCAACCCGTCTTCCAACACAGTCCTTTTTTGGTAGCAATCTTAAACACTCCCTTCCCCCAAGGAATGGAGATTCCCAAATTCAAAAAATATGGCAGCAAAGGGAACCCACAAACTTATGTGTCCACCTTCAATGCCCTATGTATAGACTTATTCCATCATGAAACATTGATGGAAAACTTATTCCCCCAATCTCTCAAGGATACAACACTCAAATGGTATTGTTCCTTGCCCGACAATTCCATCTTCTCATTTGATCAACTTGTAAATTAGTTTCTCCAATAGTTCCAAGCCAACATCGGATTGAAGATGACCTTTTTAGATCTCGTCCGATGTAAACAAGGTGATAACAAAAATATTACTAATTTTATAGTGTGGTACCAAGCTGTCTTTTCAAAAATATCGTATCCACAACCTGATTCTAATGTATAGAAGGTGTTCATAGGGAACTTTCAAATACCTTGGCAAGATAAATTTTCCCTTATGAAATACCCTTCTTTTGTGCATTTATGCGCTGCATTACGAGAGTATCAACAAATGGTAGTTTAGTTCGAGGGATCCTCCTCACGCTCCCATTTAGAAGGGAAGTCCATTGTATCAATCTTTGGGAAAGGTAAGGCTTTTGTGAATGTAGTAGCTACTATGAATCATAATAGCCTCAGACATAACCAAAAGTTCACAAAGATAACAAAATCTTATTCTTCCATATTGTAAAAGTTGTTGAAGGATAAAGATCATAACCTTGGAGAACCCAAAACCTCTTAAGGAACCTTTCCCTAGTTGGTACGATCCAAATACCTTCTATTAGTATCATCGAGTTAACATACATGATACCAAATGTTTAATGCACCTTCATCATGAGATACAGGACCACATCGAGGGTGTTACTATTTGTCTTGATTGAAGTAGACAAAATACAAACAAGTTGGTGGTGAAGGTGAATAGTGAATTGTAGATATACACAGACCTATTTCCATTGCATTCTACTAACATAATTATCAATCCCTCCAATTCTACCACTCAACCCGAGGCCTATGTCAACATGGTCATGGTTACTCCTACTATGCAACTTGCACCCGACTCCCTAGACGTGACATTCACTTCATAGGATTTACCCTTAAATAACAAGCCCTCTCCCCTTTACATTCCCACTCGCCTCAATGGCAACATTGTGATAGGAGTCTTAATTAACCCCGTGAATCAAGTGAATGTCATTACAGAAGAGACGTTGTGGCTTAATTCATTTCATAAAAAGGAGTATGAAGAAATAAAATCTACCATCCGTACGCATGATGGTCTTTGTCTAAAATTGTATGACTCATTAACTTTGTCTATCCTAGTTGGACCTAGGGTTGTAGACACAGTCTTTGATGTTATTCCAGAGTCGAATCTATTGAGGATGAAGTTAGGCATACCTTGGCTAGCTTCTATGAATGGAATTGCCTTTGTCATTCACAAATGTTTAAAGTTTTCCCATGAAGGTGTTGTGCACTTGGTGCATGACACTGGATACTAGCCATTGGTGTCTCATGGGGGTTACTCGTTGGATCATTTTTGGCCTGCCCCAGTTGGTCCACTCCCTCCAAGGATGGACCTACTTTACAAAAACTATGTGAAGTATAAGACTGGGGGAAAAGGACAACATAATTTGACCCTTCCAGTAGTGCAACAACCAACTGCCTCCTCTCCTCAAAAGGGAAAAGAGAAGCTACCCCATCCTCAAGATGGCTCTCCTCCTCTTTCTAGAGAAGAGTTTTGGATGAATATGCCTGGCTTTTATCTGCTAAGTCCAATGATACCTCCTTGGTGTAGACCCAAGATCAGAATATTGGATCTCCCTACTAAACTACATGGACCTTGGTACTACTTGTATGGTAGAGGAAAAGGTCCCCGTGGGGAATCTTCTATGTCTCAGCCTCCGCAACCTTCTATCGCTTCTACTCCCAACACAGTAAACGAGAAGAGGCCTACTATCGAGGAATTAGAACCAATTCTCCCCATTGTTTCTCAACCTATTCCATCTTCTCTCACTTAGGAGGCCATCTCTCCATTGGAAATAGCTATGGTGGACACTCTTATGGCTGAGCAAGAGCCTTCTATCCCTTCGCAACCTTTGGCCTCTAGCTAGAAGAGTCGAAGAAACTACCTTGCGTGTGAGCGCAAGCACCGACAAAAGGCTCTAATGGCTAAGCAAGCCACCTTATAGAGGAAGGAAGAGGAGATGACCACCCCTACTTCAGGGCCTCTTGATGCATCCTCCTCTCTCCTCCCCTCTACTTCTATCCAATATATTTCAATATCACTTTCGGCTCCCATTGTGAGTGCGGTTGACCCCAAGAAGGTGCAGGTGGCATTGCTCCCTCGATAGAGCCGCCCTTGTTGATGTCCCTTCTGGATGTC